>JAQFVV010000038.1:7112200-7257708 GCA_028023455.1 Epiperipatus broadwayi | reverse complement strand
GCAAAGAAAAAACTGCATCTATGAAATACCATGTGAATGTGGAAGAACATATATTGGTGAGACCAGCCGTCCCATTCAAAAGCGCTTGCAAGAACATAAACTAATGATTAGAAGAGAGAAAACAGATGTGTCTAAGGTAGCAGACCATGTATGGACCAATGAACATACGTTCAATTGGGAAAATACAAAAATATTGGATAAAGAAGAAAAGGTACAAAGAAGAAAATTTAAAGAAGCTGCTCACATGACAATGGCAAAAAATCCCATAAGCCAACCTAGTGTGACTATACATAATGTATGGAAATCACTAATCAACTTTGCTCTGAGGAAAAAGTGGAGAAATCAGGAGGAACCTCATAGATAAGTATATGAAATTACTACATACTGTTGCCTTTGGCAGGATGGCTCAGTTGGTTAGAGATGCTACCTTAAATTTCAATAATCAAGAATCTAAGGACCCAGGTTCGAATCCCATGCTAGTACTGTCACTGGTCAGGCCAGCAACACCTGAAGAAGAGGGGAGAAAAATACCTCTCGAAACGTTGTGCATATACTAACCTGTTTGCTGTGATATTACTAACAGTTAGTGCATATACTAACCTGTTTGCTGTGATATTATTAACATTTGTTTGCTGTGATATTACTAACAGTTGGTGCATATACTAACCTGTTTGCTGTGATATTACTAACAGTTGAATGCATTTGGAATATTTAACTAAAATTAAACTTTTCTAAAGACATTCAACACACATATTAGATGATGGAAATAGTCCAATATAAAAATACAGCTAGAACACCATCATCACAAACCTTCAGAAAAATACAAGTACATACTTAGCATTAATATTGTGCACATAAGAATGATTTGATTATAGGTAATGTACAGAAGCAGGCAAAGCAACTGAGATGTTGACCAGAACTAAGCAAGATCAGCTGCCAGTCCAAGTGCTGAAGAAATAATAAGAATTAGTAAAGTTCAACAAGGAGTCATCTGAAGTAATGCACCAGGGCTGGAATGAGAGTGAGAACTAAAACCAGAGCTAGAATCAGTATCAGATCTAGAGATAGACCAGACCTAGATCAGATGAGTCCTGATACATATCACTGTTGTGCAAATCCAAGGCCTTTAGAGAAAACAACAGCAGAGTTAATGGACTGATCCCTACCATTTAAAGTTTTATACAGTATTAATAAATTGGGTTAAATACATCACTCTCACACATGATAGGGATGGTTTCTATCCATGTTAATATCTTGTGGACAGATGTTACCATAAACTTGATCCAAAAATATATGAAAAAAAAATCTGATTCCCAAGATGTACATTTCACGGTAACCCAGCAATCATTAGTTGGCCAGATCATTACAGAAATATTATTCATTATTGAACAATCTCTAGTCTAATGAATGACTAATAAAAATATACTTTCATTAAGTGATTTGTGTCAAAGTTGTTAGGGAAGCACATTTGACACTCATCAATTAAACTGTAATAATTTCCCCATTATATATATTCTGAAGAATGATAAAGATGTGTGTAGGAGATTGTGGTCTGAGCCAACTGATAAGTGCAGGTTCAGCATGAAATGTGCTTTTTGGAGATCATAGATATCTTTGGTCATAATGTTTACGAGTACATCCCTCCACAAAATGTTAAAAGTGGATAGAAAGCCATCCATTCCTTGTGTGTGAGAGCGATGTAGTGAAAATTATACTACAGAAATATTGAAGCAGTTGAGCTTCATGGTCCTTCATACTCACCAAATTAGTACCTAGGTTTGAACCTTGTGTTCCCTCCCACTCCTATATTAATGTATATTCATTTTATATGTGTTTGAGATGTGCACCTAAAAGATTATAAAATTTAGCTCTTGATATTTTTTACTATTTATTATTAATTCTTTTATTAAAGTCAAAATATATTAGGTGCAACTCAAATATATATATATAATGGGAGCAATTACTAACACTATATTAATTTTACCAATATTGTTTTTAAGTTCGTAAAAAAAATAACTTTTGTTTAAATTTGTTAAAAACTATATTTTTCTTTTACAAATTTAAGATGGAGTATGCAACTGTGAATTGTCCAAAAATAACTAAAAGGATGGAAATGTTATAGTATCTAATTTTGGGAAAGGATGTTTAATGAAAATGGACTAAAAGTAAAAAGGGAAATCCAATTAAGAAGATAATACTTTTGCCATTAACATTTTTTTAGCAAATCTATTTCTACTCTGGAAATAGATTTCACTATATTTTTAGATAAATTATCTAATGATTGCATCTCCAAAACAATAGGTAAACGAAATGAAATTAAAAAAATAAATACTGAAAGCATTCCTCACATACCTGAGGGCTGTATATAATGGGCAAGCTGTTGCCAAAGGACTCCACATTTTTTTTTTAAATGTTGGACAAGTAGAAAACTAATCACCTTCCTCGTCTTTTTGCTGGCAATCATGCCTCGAATAATCATCTCACTATGCCCCAAAATATGATCTAAGAATGAAGGAATGCCTAATGGAATCTTGCTATTAAAATTGATTTCAATCCTATTAATTTTGCCATGCTGGAGCTGAACTGTTAAAATGGACTCTTTAATATAGCAAGGTACTTAACCTAAGAACCGCCTATGAACTTTACATCCTATTCCTTCTAAATTAATCTCAACTTCAGCTCTCCGGATTTCATTTTAAATTGTAAAATTAAACGTTTTTTTATTAACTGTATTTGCTCTCATACTAATAATTTTTCTTTTCTATATAAAGTCTCTTATATGCTCTTATTTCATTAATCTTGGTGCGGTTCCTTTCTTAATTTTAAACTGTTTTATTTTATTATTTTTAAGTTGCCAATCTAAACAATCTTGTGAGCCTAATATATAAAGTTATTTTTCCCTATCTACTTAGACCTCCCTGAGTCGAGGTTAATAAAACCCCTCCCCTTTGAATTAGATTTACATATTTTCTGAATTAATACGCTCACCAGATTGTTTCCCAAGTTAATCTAATTACATGATTTTCTTAAAAATGTCCTTAAAAGAAATATATATATATATTCTTTATGTACAATTTTTAAATTACCAAAAAAAAAATATTAACGCTATCAAATTTTTTTTTTTTATGTCATGCATTTAATTCTGAAAAGGTGATTTTTTTTCTTATTATTGTTTTTTATATCATCTGTATTATAAAGCTATACTCTTAATATTTCAAAGACTTGATTATTTGTAAGTTATAAAATTAATGAGGGTGGGATTTCAGTCTGTTAAATAACAAGAAAGGAGAGGAGGAGTAATTTTTAAAACCTATTTGTACGAATTAAATCTTTCCCATATACATTACATAGCATGGTGTTAATTGCCTAAATTATAGCAGTCGAGTGAGGTTCATGCATTTTAAAATAGTGATTTCCATTTCATGTCATTAAAGACAGTATTATGTTGTGTTGCTGATATAAGGCTTTGTTTATTAAATATTATATGCTTCTAACTTGGGAGTTATGATAAAGTTGGACCCATAAACTTTCTTCATGCCTTATCCTGTGGGTAGTTGACCTTCCAAGGATCATTTTAATACAACAAGCCTCTCACGTCGGTTGCCCAGAGAACCCTGGGGATCATACCAAACCTAATTAAACTTCTCTAAGCAGTACCCTAGAAAAGGGACTCTTAGCCACCTTGTTTTCTTCATTTGGAAGCATGACATTACTTCAGATTCTTCTGCCTTTATATCAGCCCTTCTGCTTTTCCCATTAGTATTAATTTATTTATTTAATGGCCTCATTTTGATGCTGTAATCATAAACTTGCACTTTGCTTATATATATATCTTTCTAATAAGAGCCATTAGTTTAATTAATAATATTGTTTCTTCTTATTTTTTTAATAAAATCCCACCATCGTAATTCATCCCCTTTATTTAAGAGTATACATATCTTTAGAAAACAAAGCGTTTTTTTCTTTTTGAAATTTGAATTTAAAGACTAGTTAAAATTATTATGTCCGCTAATAAAAAATACCTGATTTAAATGTATATTACTTTGCTAAATGCTTACTAATGTTGTACTCCATGATGAAACCATTTTTAAAATACATTTTTGATTTTCACGACCGAAACGGCATGAAAATAGTTTGTATAAGATGTCTAATGATTCCTAGAATGCTTCATAATTTTGTACGCTCATCATCACCTTTCAGAAACACCACTAAAGCGTTAATTGAAGAATGTGTAAGTTTGTTTTGCAATCAAATGATTGGCACTTTAATCTAACCCACCAAATATATTTATTGACGTATAATATGTAATTTATTCATAAGAGCATTCAAATAAATATCTAAGTAATTTACTGTTCATTAAATGTTTTATTAAATATTTTATTATTATTCAAACCATTTATATAATTCGAATTATCTTCTCTCCACTTCTATACATTCCAACATATATGTATGTTCTGGTTAAATATGTCTCATTGTCTTTTTTGCTCTTCTAGCGGGCCGAACTTAAGAATTCATTCTTGTTTGCCATCACAATTATGTTATTCATTAGGTGTTCAATCTGGGGCTTGTGGAATGAGTTCAATCTAGGTTGGTTCCTGATCTAAATCTTGGGCTTGATTGGGTTTGAAGTATGTTTCATTGAGTTCGATGGACCAACATATTTTGACCAATACAATATTTATAATTGCAGTTTGTTTTTTTAGAGCACAAGAGCACCCTGGATTTAAACACAGGGGTATTTTAAAGTTTACTGTTTGGACTCACTTTTATTGATATTATACATCTTCAGAATATACATTGTATGATTACTAACTATTGTATTTTGTTTTGAAACAATAACCAAAACAATAGACGTCAGCAAAAAAATGAAAATAATTGCTTCCACTGCTCTAAAGAGAGATTACTGCTACTGCATGGAATGCATATCATAGAATGTAAGAATGAAGTCAGCAATATTCGGCTATTTTCAAATAATTTCCCATGCTTCTCCCCAAAACTCACATCTTTTTTTTAAGCAAGTTGTAAATAATTTAATCTAACATTCAATTATAATGTCATTTCTATTATTTACTTGGTTTTTTTTTTCATAGACATTCTTTTGAAAAAACAACTTAATCTGTATATAGTGTATAAACAATATTTAAGAGAAGTAGACAAGTGAGTTTTCTCAATAAGAGTTTCCTGGGATCTGTATAGAATAGATAATACAATATAATAAAAATAGAATATGGGGTAGTAATAAACAAAATAAGTCAACTGTTAAATTATTTACTATCATTATTTTCTTTTTAAAAAAACCTAACATTCTTTTTTATAATATTTTTCACTTTATACAGAAACTTTTTTTTCCAACAATCAAAATAAAATACTTGGCTCAAATCAATTCAAATCAAAGATTTTAAGAATCCTTTTTTTTTTTACTTGACAAAAGGGATAGAATTTTAACAGACTGGTTTGAAAAAAAAAAAAAAAAACGAAAATACCAAAACCAGAATGCTATTTTGAGAAAGAAAAGTAGGGCGTGGGGGAATCTATCTTTGACAGACCTCCTAAGATTATTTTTAAAACAGAACTTTTTTTAGATCAGCTCCGAAACTTATAGGAAAGGAAAAATGAAAAATATTTTGAAGAAAAAATAGTGGTCCAGAAAATTATTTTTATTTTCAGCGGGCAATTTTTAAAAGTATACAGATACAGTGAGAAAACAGTAGAAATAATATTTTAAGTGGTGGTTTATGCACCCAACTTCTTTATAAATTAAAAATATCAAACATTTAATTACTATAATTAAGTGGCTATGAAAAAATAGCCGGATAAACATTCTGTCTATAATATTTTATAGAATTTATTTACTTAAAATCTATTTTGGTATTTTTTTAAATTTTTTTTTAGCAAGGAAATATTTTTTTAATCTGCTCATCATGAGAATTAACATACATATTTCTATATATTATAAAATAGTATACGTACAGCTAATTATATAATTGATAAATTAGATTGCAATATTTTACCAACAACAAATATGCAATTTATGCTAAATTTTAATTAATCTATCATTTATGAAAATTTTAAATCAATATTCTTGCTTTCCTGTTATAACTGAAATCAAACTTAAATATATTCGTTTGTATAATTATGAATAAAAATAATACCAAATTTGTGTTTACAAAACACTCATACGTATATATATATGTACACGAAAGAAAATGAATAAATATTCAATAAAATTTATGATGTAGTTTTAAATGAGGCTCTTTAAGATACCATTAAAAGATTAATAAGCAATGATCTAATATGTATATATACGCATTACATATATAAATTACAGATAATAAACAAAATTAATCTTGGATTGAATCCCTAAACTATGGCTTGTTTTCAATATTTAATGTTGGATGAAAACTCCTTTTCCCAAAGATTATTTATAAATTTGTATTTGTTTTGAATGAACGTGTATGTGTGAAGAGTAGCGGGGAAAGCATGACGTATACAATTCTCTGAATGAAATCGTCCAAGTAATAATATTAATGGGCAATAAACTAACTATAACAATCACTAAAATTTATAATACTTTTCACCTCTTTAATAGAAACTCGTACTTCATTACATGCCATATTGTATATAAAATATAGGTTAATAATAATTAAAAACATCTGATGAAAACAACAGATGACTCAATAATTATGTCTAAGTATCTGATGGACAAATTGAATTTTATGTTTAAAACGCTTTATGTTAAAAACAGGGAGGTGGGAGAGATTGAATAAAAAGCATTTTCAAATATCCTTTAAAATAATCAAAAGCATGCCCCCCTCTTTTTCCTTTCTGATATCTATAGCAATGAATAAAAATGAAAGTGCATCCCTTCAAAAAAATATAGCATATAATACTGGGACAGAGGTTAAATATGTTTACTTCCCATTTCCGAAAAGACAACTCATTTCCCTTGTAAATTTCAAAAATATGTGCTTTGGTAGCCATCTCCTCTGCTTCTTTCCAGGAAATGCAGCCATTTCTTTTAATTAATTTCCTTGAGTCTCCTTTGACAAGTCAATGATTTATGGCACAAAATAATAAAGGATATCATAGGGTTAATTTAATATAAGAAAATAAAAACACTTTATATCCCTTCTCTGATTTCCCATACAGATGCCTACACTTATGACTTATGTGATTAATTACATATATATTACATTTGCACACATAAATATTGTATAAAATTTAGTGATAATTTCAAGACTTCAGGTAAAAGAATAATGAAATATACATTTATAATGTTAATGGAATTTTTACATTTAAAATTATAAACTCTTGTATTATATATATATATGAGAAACAAAATTTTTAGAACAATTCTCAAAAACTAAAAGAAAAAAAAAAGAGAATATAATATGAAACTACTGGGTTATAATAACAATAAAAAATGATAGCAAGATGATTCTCATATGATGGAAAAGTATCAGAGTTATAAATAGTTATCAAAAAACAACAACTAAACAATAGCATTATTATTAAAAAGTTGAAATAAACAAAAAAAAAATAGCAAAATTCGTTTTGTAGAATAAAAACCATGTATGAATAGAATGTCTTCAATGGCCATTTTACTGCAATGCAGAAAGTAGGATGAAGAAAAGTCAATCTTTTTGTTCAAAATAATATACCTGATTATGAATAAAACATTATCACAGGTACTTCCTGTCTAACACTCATTTGTTTAACTATTTAACTAATTTGTGTTTATTTTAATGTTTTTTTTTTTTTTTGTAACTGCTTAACTTTTTTGACTATTCTAGTTTCTCAAACTATTTTTTTTTTATCACTGAGGTAATCTGTTAATTTGAATAATTCTTTCTTTCTCAATAAATCTTTATATATATCTTTCTCAAAAGGTTATGACATTTTATATATTTAAAGAATAAATTTGAAGAAAAAAAATCTATCACAATTCAATAAATTAATAGAATATTGAACCAGAAAACATTAACAAATAAATCTATCTTTATCCTGATCATTAAAAGCAATTAGTCCCTTAAAACTACTCATAAATCAAAAAGAATCTAATATAAAAAATAAAAATTATGTTTTCCTATGACAAAAAAATTAATTTATTACCATAGATTTAAAACATACATTATGTGTTAAATATACAAAACAAAAAAACAAAGTGTAAAATGAAAAAAAAACAGGGAATAAGGAATGAGTAAATATTTTATTGAATATTCTATGAATACAAAAAAACACTAATTTTCTATAAATATAGCATATAACAAGCACATTACAATTACTGTAACTTTACAATTTCATTTTTTTATCAAATATTGAACATTTATTGAATATTTTGAATCTGTAGTAATGAGTTTTTAAACAATGTTCGATAGTTTATGGATACTATATTAAAATTATATTTGATAAGGTTGATCTTCCTTGATCATGTTTTAATAAATTAATATAAAGCATATACAAAAAATAATATAATGTACATTTTCTAATTTATTTCTGGAACACTTTGTGTTATGGAAACTATGTTCTTTTTTTTAATTACCAAACGAATAAAATTAAAATATCTTTTTATTATGTGAACATATTGCCTTTCTTTTAATTTTTTTTTTTTTTTAGAAAAATGCAGTCAAATTAAATAAAAATTAGACTAATAAATTTAATATATATATAACTACCATAAGTTCATAAATCTTATTTAAAAACAAAGGAATTTGCATAAATTGTTGCTTTTATTATTGTAAGGAGTTAAATAAATTTAAGCAAGTGAAATCATATGTTTATATGATTTATTTAACTAAAACATTTTATTTATTTATTTGTGTCAAATCTTGTAATTAATTTTTCACATATATTTATCAAATAAATTTTCTTTAAATTTTTTACATATATTATTAGGTAATGGTAACAATGCAAAATTTCCCCAAATTGTTCAATCTAATAGTATTTGATAGATTGAATTTCAAACCTCATTAATATCAGCTTAATAAGTTTTCAATGAGTGCAATAGATGGTGATATAACTTTTAAAAATACTGAATTTTAGGATTAGTTCTCTAAAAACATTTACAGTTAATAAATAGAAGAAAAAAAGAAATGAATAGTGAAATCTTAATTTCTTCTGATTGTTCAACTAAGTATTCTTTTTTTTAAATGCTGCCATTATAAACACAAATATCTTGTTAATGATTTGTGAAATGTGAATTTCATTTCAAATACTGGAAATATTGTGACATTGTTTACATTCTAAGTAAGCACACTGCAAAATAATTGAATATTAAAAAATAAAATATTATATATAAAAAACTTTTTTTTAATTTCATTTGATGAGTAATATATTAAAACCTGAAATATTTTTTTCTTCAACCACAATTTTGGATGTTATATTTAACTTGAAATAAAATTGTGGCGATTTCAAGTTAAATATAACAACAAAATTATAGTTGAATAAAATAAAAAAATAGTTTTTTTATTTTTAGTGCACTACTCATCAAATAAAATAAAAACATTTTAATAACACTTTATATATATATTATTAATATACACAATCTTCAATTCATTGTTAGTGTATGTCTTTATTGCACTATGAAGATACAGAATAAAAATTACATAAAACAATCATATTTTCAATTTATTTTTAGTTTATATTTGTATATATATAATAATAAAAAAATTTAATTACATAGTAAATGTTTTTTTTTTTGCTGACTTTTTTTAATCTCCTTTTTCTTGGATTAATCATAAATTATACTACAGATTGCATTACAAGAATAATGAATAAAAATTAAATAAGTAAATCATACTTTCTACTTATTTTACTTGCATTTTATTACTATACACAATTATTAAAGTGCTTTTTTTTTAAAAAAAAAATTATAAAGTGAATAAATATTATACATCACATGATCACTATTTCCTATGTTAGCACATTATTATTATTAAAACAGGCAAAACTCTTGGGTTATTGGATAAGTAGGCATTGAATTGGGATTTTATGCACAAGCCTTCTGGCATCAATTGATTACTCTGGTTGGCACTGAGTGGCTTTGCTTGTCTTAATAAATATTATACTTATTTTTTTTTAGAATGAATCTCATCATGTTATTTTACAAGGACTTTGGTTTCATGACTACAGCATTCATTAGTATCAATAATTTTGCAGAATAAGAAATGCAGACATGACAAATTTATGAGTATTGCTACAACAAATCCTCATATAGAGATTGTCTACACGGGTTAAGAATGCATATTTTAAACTAATCTAAGGAAGAACTGAATATAATTTCATTATTCACTTGGCCTAATGTTCATTATTTAAACAATAATTCCCTGTTTTATTATTATAATGAATTAGATATTAAAATAACTTACTAAGCTTATTTATTTTAAATTTAATGAATTCTCTCACTTTTATTGAACAAATCCTATTTAATAAGATCAAACTGGGATCTAGAATAGCTAAATGTCCATTTTATTGAACAATAAATAGTGGAAACATAGTAAAATTATATATGAATACAGGTTGTTTGGTTTTTTTTTTACTGAAACATTTTTAACTAATAATGAAAAAATGGTTATTTTCTAATAATTAATTTGGAATAATATCTAATCTTAACTAAAGTACTAAGCATAATAAAATCTCACATCATTTATAGGATGATTAAGTAACAAAAATGGCATATGTGGCAAATCTATGATGTCCAGAAACCATTAAAATATTACAGACAAAAACAATGTAATGCCCATTACTATAAACACATATTTTGGTCAATGATATGTATACATTATATTACAATTTATTAAAAATATTATCTGCTAAAAAATACTTTCACCAGTATGTTTATAAATTAGAACTTAATTCAAAAAATAATCTTTTAGATACTCAATACAAAATATTTAATTGCTTAGTAGTAGAATACCTCACCATCATTAATTTTATTTTTTTAGAAGACTAACCTTGTTAAGAATGAAACTAACTTTGTTTTAAGTAAATCAGAAACCAAGCTGCCAAAACTTTCAAAATTTTTTTTATTTTAAACAATATTTTCTATACAAACACAATGTGTCATAATACACAAAAATAGGGTAGATATCTATTAGATAAATTATAGACAGTTTTTAAATTATTATTTCATCCCAATAAAGAACAAAAATTGATAGCCTGTCTTTTTTCCTAATAAGACTATGGATTTCTATTTTTTGTCTTGCAGATATATTATGAATTAATAAATATTCTAAATTTTGTAATAATAATGATAATAAATAGCTACTCATAAATGCATAAATGAGCACAGCCATTCAAATTCTTAAAAAATGAAAAGAAAAGAAAGTAAGAAAAGATAGAAAAAAAAACTATTCTAAAAATGAGTTTTGCTATGGCTATACAACTCAAACTGTAAACCACAAATATGTTCACATACAAAACATGCTAGTCCATTTATCACTTTACTGGTTTCTTTACAATATTGTCTTTTATTTGCCTCAGAAGGATTTTTTTTTTCTAAAATATTTTAACACCTTATCTAATTATAACTTTCCAATGTATTCTATTCTCTGCCATATCTTCCCAATGCAAACAATTGACATTGCACTTTTTTAGAATGTCTTTGGGATAATCATTATAACATGGATAGGATATAAGTCAAGTTCACCATAAAACATCCTTTTAGGAAGACTTTCGTTGTTTAGTTATTATACATATCCGATTCAACATAGATGTCATTTTACAATAGTGGACTAAACAGTATCATATCAATCCAGCTGAAGAACATATTGTTTGTTTATTTTTATGATCTTACCAATGTATTTTTAAAATTCTACAGAGCATTCTTAAATAAAAATTTTATAAAATCTTCATACTGTGGTGACAGAAAGTCCCAATTTCACTTCCATATGATAATTTTAAATTATATAAAATAATAGCTCTATATACAGCTAACTTAGTGGCAGTAGTTATTTCCTGAGATGAAATATTCTATCTTTTAAAAGAAGCAGCAGGACATAGGAGTCTGTTTTGGACCTCAAAGTCTAAGCCCACCTTTCTACTTATAAAACTACCAAGATATTTAAATTGGTTTACATTTTCAAGTTGATGGCTAATAAAGAAGTTTATTTACATTTGATGCAAGAAAATTTAGAATATTTGCGGACTTAAAATATAGTAATATACATATAATTAAACATTACATAAACTATGAAAAAATGCTTTGTTTTTTAAGGATATGAATTTTAACAATGAAAAGGTTTACAACTAAATTCATTCCCTGTAAATTTCAATTGATCGATTTACCATTAAAATAAGGACAAATTTACTTAAAAAAACTTATTTTATTACACTGAGTTAGTATCTAAATGACAATAGGAAAATGGGTATTAGATTAATAATATTAAATGCAAAAAAGATTAGGTCAATGTCTTATTCTGTGAAAAATATTTAATTTATAGATAAACGATTGATAGTCAATTATGTGAAGCAATTTTAATTGCATTATTTTATAGAAATCATTTCATTTTTGCAACATTTTGCTCTTGTTGTATTTCCAAGAAAAATATTATTAAATATAAGTAATTCATATATTTTTTGTTTTGTTCAGTCAGTTTCATAGTAGCTTCAGCATATTGGCCCAAGAATAATAGATTCACTCAAATTTAACACTAGCAATGAATAAAATTAATCAATTTTAAGTACTGATTTAGAGTGTACTCTCTGCTATTTTGAATTCTAAAGACCGCCCAAAACCACTGCTGACATATACAAGCAATAAATGACATTGAATAATCCACATGGGTCATTTGGATGTGTCAGCGATGATTGCAAAAAAAATAATATTTTAAAAATTATAAACTCTTAATATTTCAAAATTATAAGCTTAGTTTGATCAATTTTACAGTTATTCAACATGTGGTTATAGGCATATTTTGTAATAAAATTTGTATTTTATAAATTATATGCTTTTAGTATTTCAAAATTATAAGGTTGATTTGATCGATTTTATGTTTATTCACTATGTAGTGGTTATAGGCATATTGTGTAATAAAATTCATATTTTAGAAGTTATAAGCTTTTAGAATTTTGAAAGTATAAGCTTGATTTGAACAATTTTATATTTATTCAACACATGGTTATAAATATATATATAACAAAATTTGTATTTTTTAGAAGTTATAAGCTTTTAGTATTTCAAAATTATAAGCTTCATTTGATTGGACTGATTTAGAGTGCACTCTCCACCATTTTGAATTCTAAGGACTGCCCCAAACTACCACTGACACATCCAAATGATAAATGACATTGAATAATCCACATGGGTCACTTGGATGTGTCAGCAGTAGTTTTGGGAAATCCTTACAATTCCAAATGGTGGAAAGCACATTCTGAATCATTCCGACCAAATGCTTATAACTTCTAAAATACAAATTTTATTACAATATATTCCTATATTCCATATGTTGAATAAATGTAAAATTGATCAAACCAAGCTTATAATTTTGAAATATTAAAGTTTATAACTTCTAAAATACAAATTTTATTACAATATATGCCTATAACCACATGTAAAGTTGATCAAACCAAGCTTATAATTTTGAAATACTAAAAGCTTATAACTTCTAAAATACAAATTTTATTACAATATATGGCTAAAACCACATTTTGAATAAATATAAAATTGATCAAAACAAGCTTTTGAAATACTAAAAGCTTATAATTTCTAAAATACAGCATCTGAAAGAGAAATTGGATGAAATAAGGCATATTAATTTTACAATTTATCAGATTTTTCTTACCAGAAAGAGACTCTGATGTTGCATGCTTCCTTTGTTATATGTATTAGAAGAAAAAAATGGAGATGAAAAAAAAAAAACATTGTCCACATTTAATCCCCTGACATGGATATCAGATCTAAACTTGACAATGTGAGGCTCTTATGAGCAAATGAAATTGATACTTGTGAACAATGCTAACATTTTCTAATCTCTATCTTTTTCTTCATAATGACAAGTTAGACATAAAGCATGCTTTGGTAAAAAAAAAAATATGATTTTTAAATTTTTTATTAATTGTAAAATTAATATTCTTTACTTTAGACAATTATTCTTTCGGTTAATGTTAAGATAAAATGTGATTTATTATTAATTGTAGAATTAATATGCTTAGGCAGTTGTTTCTATATTTATTTAACATTTATATTATTTCAACATCTACAATTATGGGCTTACATTGTAATAAAATTCATATTTTAGAAGTTATAAGCTTTTGGTATTTTGAAATTATAATCCTGGTTTGATCAATTTTACATTTATTCAACATGTGGTTATAGGCATATATTGTAATAAAATTCAGTTTATGACAGCGCTTCATGCCAAAGTATATAATGAACTAGTCCCTCTGAACTTACCATATTATTACTAGTTTTAAATACTTTTTAAACATAACTTTAATATCTTTTGGAATCTAAAACTTTAATAAGTTCTAACATTTGCTTTAATATCTCTTGACTTTAACTAAGCTTATTATCATGCTTAATACATAATTTCTGGGTAATTATTATTTTATATCTTTAATACTATGGGAATGGACCAACCCTTCAAGCAGAGGGAATACTACCATTTATAGCATAACGACAATTAAAATCTTGCCTCTTATCTAAGTAATATCTATTCCTTTTATATGTAAAATTTAATAAAATTTTCTTTTAAAAAAAGTATTCAAAATAAACATTTGTAAATTCAAAAATTTCGATTCTTAAACAATTTTCTATTCTTAAAATTAAGAATACCACTCCTAGGAAAACATTAAATTCCCTACATTTTTTAAAAAAAATAAATCTGCCATCTTAAAGATATTATCCCATCACTAATCAATCTACACAATTTCTTAATCCTCTAATATCATTCAATAAAAAATTAATAAAAACTAAACCCCACAAACCCATAATAAAAAACAACTATAAATAACAAATACACATCTAAATTTACCAAAAAAAAAAAAATCCACACCAAAACAAACACAATTTTTCTTTTTTTTTTTTAATTTTAACCCCCCTCCCCCACCTCACCTTCCTATAATTTTATTATATAACACAACCTTATAACAAACAATATTACAAACCAAAAACCCTAATCAAAACTATATACATAAATAAATGAACACAAACAAACACTCCAACAATTAGAATCTATATTTCCATATAACCTTCCAACAACACTCATGCAACAAAACCAACATACATAAATATATATATATAAATAAAAAATAAAAAACCTTTACACAATATCAGCAACACTACCTTAAATTCAAAGAAACTCATCAAAATGTACACATTAAAAGCCTAAATAAAGCTAAACTAGTTAATAAAAATAATAAAAATTACGCCAAATTCACAACTAAAGCAGATTAGTCAAAGAAAATAAAGTCTAAAATACAACCAATGGTTTCATTGCTACAAAAAAGCTTTTGGTAAAATATTCCAATGCATATTATTAGCTGAAAATTCAAATATAAATTTTTTTTTTTTTTTTGTTAGCAATACCCTCTGTGTAACCTTTTGAGTCATGCCGTTTATTCACAGAGAGCTGAAAAAACATAATGTTTGGGAGAGTGATATGAACATTTATATATAAAATTTAAGGTTTCTCACACAAGTTTGTACTGATTAAAAAAAAAAAAAGAATATTTAGCAGTGATGGGTATCAATTCCACCATTATAATGATGAATGGGTCTTCAGGCAAGCTTCAAACAAATAAAACCATATGACAGATTATTTTGAAAAAAAGTTATTTATAAGATTATCAGAAATCGATGCTAATATGGTGATAATCAATAATAATTTCAAATGTTTTATCTTAAAATCACTGTTTAAACTTCAATGATTTTCCCCCCTCTTTTTTTAAAATTAAAAATAGTTCATTAATTAAATAGCAGTAGGACTAAACTCCCTTATGCTACATATATGTGAATTCATAAAAATAAAGTTATAATCTACAGATTATTTTAAACAAAATCAAACAAATTAATTCTATTTATGCATACCAAAAATTATGCGCTTTTACTCTTATTAGAGAAGCTATATTTATTAAGTTATTTACGCTTAGCGCATTCAAAACTCCATGGCTTCATATTCATAACTGAGTGCAGTTGATAGTAATGAGGGGAAGTATTCTAATTTATGCTATTTGGTTGGGTGCTCTGTTTTAGTATTTTATTTTGTTTAAATTTATGCATGTAAATAATTTTGCATTTGTGTTTCATTATCATGTGTAAGCAGTAGATATTCTTATTAAACATCAATCTATCAAAAGTACGTATAATCACGATAAAACTTTTTAATTTTTTAATATTCAATAATCAAGAATATTGTGCAAGTACAAAAATCTTGTGGCATTTTGAAACACAGATCATAATGCTGTAAGATTTTACTGAGCTATAAAAAAGTCAAAGCATTTTCATATTGAACTAGTAATATAAAGTAACACTAAATATAAAATATTTGATTAACTTTTTAAAGGGAAATGCAGATCATTACTAACAAAATAGGAAACTCATCACTAATATGTAGGATAACCTCTTCATAATATAGTTAAAGCATAGTTGTTTGAAATCACAATAGCTAAATATAAAATAAAACAATTACTCCCAAGACTTCCAAAATATTAATAAAATTTGAGTTTTTTATTATTGCTGTTGTTAAAATATTAAAAATATAAAGTTTATCAGAAATGTATTTATTCCATAGGTAAATTAAAAGTTATATTGCTTACAATAACTCTCCTCATATACACATTAATGCAAATTTTTTTTTAATATAATTCCTTTATTTTTCTGACATTTTCAATTGTCCTACAGTCTTCATCAGAGCATTCTTAATCTCCTCTACCTTTTAAAATAACTAAAAAAAAAGGCAGAGGAGGTTAGGAATGCTTTGCTGAAGACTGCAAGACAGTCAAAAATGTCAGGAAAATAAAAGAATTATATTTTAAAAAATTTTGCATTAAAGTGTATATGAGGGGAGTTATTAAACAAAAGTAAAGGAGAAGAATAAGGATATACTTCTTTAAATTAAAAGTTATATATAGAGTTAATCAAATATCATTATTTTTTTCTTACACTTAATATTTTGATTGTGGATAATGAATCATACCTGATATTTACCTTAAGTCTATTAGTCTGTGGTTTCTTAATAAATACTGCTTTTTTTCTTTCAAATTAAATAATAAATAAATGCAATTTCAAATGTATCGTGAATAATGATAAATAAATGCAATTTCAAATGTATCGTGAATTCATTTTCTTTAGAAATTGAAATTTTAGTCTTAATATCAATGTAACTCTTAAATTGTAAAAGTAATTTTTTTATTACAGAAGTTGCTTGTTTAGCACAGCAGTAGAGTCTAGAGATCAACATATATGGATCATAACTCCATTTCTATCATTTCTGAAGCCCAAAACCATCTTTATTTTAGAAAAATATTTTATAACATAAATCTAAATATCAATGTTACATCTTATTTCAGTTTACATACATATATATATATTTAATCAAAATTACAACAAACCAGACTAGCCAAAGAAAATAAACTCTAAAATACAACCAATGATTTCACTGCTACAAACAGACTTCTCCAAGTGTAAAGGACTACAAGATAACAACAAATTTATATTAAATATTACCCACAATTCTATTTACATCACACACACACACCCTTAATATTAAAAGAACTTTTAATTGCTTCAGAATCATAAAATTTTAATAATAAAGATACTTTAATTGTTCTTTTTATTTCATTTCTTTCAAAGAAGACAACTTTAGCCTCCAAAATTAATGGTATGGTCTGTATCTTTTTCATGGATATATAAGGCAGAACAGAATTATTTATTTCTAACCCTACATTTATGTATCCTTTCATTTAAGCTCAAACTACTCTGACTTATATATACCTTTTTTACAAAACAAGGGATAATATACACTGCTCCAGGAATAATCTTCAATCAAAAATTTCCTTTGTATTATTTAATAAATTATTCAAAGTAAAGGAATAGTCTTTCTATCAAAAAAATTTTGATAAAAAGATTATTCCTGGAATAGTGAATATTATCCCTTGTTTTTATAAGAAGGATTTTGATAAAAATTCCTGGAGTAGTGTATATTATCCCTTGTTTTTGTAATCAGAGTAATCTGAGCTTAAATGAAAAGATAAAGATACATAAAAATATGGTTAAAAATAAATATCTCAGTTCTGCTTTATATATCCATTAAAAAAATTTAGGTCACACTATTAGTTTTGCCAAGGCCAAAGTCGTCTTCTTTGAAAGAAATGAAATAAAAAGAAGAATTAAACAATATTATTAAAAATTTATAATTCTGAAGCAATTAACTTATTTACAAGTTCTTTCTATATTAAAAGTGTGTGGGTAAATGGAATTGTTGTTATCTTGTAATCCTTTAAACTTGAGAAGTCTGCTTATAGCAGTGAAACCATTAGTTGTGTTTTAGAGTTTATTTTCTTTGGCCAATCTGTTTTAGTTGTGAATTTGGGGTAATTTTGAATATTTTATTGACTAGTTTAGCTTTAGGTTTTTAATGTGTATATATATTTCAATAATATATAAATTACTTTAAATGTTCATTCCACTTCTTTCATTGATAAGACTATTAACAAAATTTCATATATGGTATTTTTATAGAGATTATTCCATATATAAAATGACAAAGTAGTTTGTAAATATTTGATTGATGGAATAAAACTTGACTTCTCATTCAAATTCATCCTCATAACTAGTTATTTATATGAATAAGTACCTTTTTTATTATTTTCTGAAAGCATTTAAATGTTTCTCTAGCAATAAACATCTTAATATTTATATTTAAAATGATAATTATCTTTTTTTTTTTTTATTATTTGCATACCTCTACTACAAAAGCATTATTATCAATGATAGATCTTTTAATTTTATTAATTTCTTGAACGAAAAAAATTATGTATTTATACATTCACATCTATCATTTTTATACAATAAAAATTCAAGATATTTTTATATACTTAAGCACATATATAATTTGACTGCCATACAATCAATTTGAAAATAGGCAATATTAAAAAAAAAATATTCTGCCAGTGTGGGGATTCTGACCTGCCACATATTAAATGCTATTAATTTTTCTCATATTTACATAAATTTGCATATTATATTTGATGTTAAGATTAGTAATTACACACTGTACTTTGAAAGTTCACCAAGATAAAAAAAATCACATCATTTTTTTTTTAAAAGTGATCATGTAATAACCATATACAATTTCATAGGCATGCTAATATCTAAATTAAAAATGTGTTTTAGTTCTGAAAGCGATGTTAGTTATTCTCAAAAGTTTGATTTATCTACTTATCTAAGCCAATATCTTAACAGAATTTTTTTAAAAAAAAAAAGCAAACAAACAATATAGATCTCCTTATTTGGCAAAAGCAATAAAATTATTTGCACAAAAAAAATTATTTGCCTGACACAATTCAATGTATAAAATCCCTTTTCTTAAAATCATTGAAAAAATTATTAAAAGTTTTCCTTCTATCTATATATCTTATAATAACAATCTTATTAAATCCAACTGATTCTCTTATTTTCTATCCATGATAATGCCAACATGCTCTTCAAATATAAACAAGTTTAATTTACTATGACTATCCAATGTTCTCAATAATAACTTACCTGCATATGAGATTAAATTAATCAACTGTTTCAAAGTTCTTACATTATATTGCAGTAGTTCTTTTTTCTAATTAATATATAAGCTACTCTATCAAGTTATATAATATTATAATCATTAATCCTTTTATTAAAAATCTTCCCACACTTAGCTTTCAGCAATTCAAATAGAATTTTATCACTATGTGTGCCACTAGCCTTAATTTCATTTATAGCTTTTACAATTTTATCCACCATTATTAGACAATTTATTTCATCCATATTTATCTTATCCCATGTCCCAAAAGGTTTGCAATATCTACTCATTAATTTTTTGGATTCATATTATAATTGACAAGAACTGCTTTTTTAAAAAAAAATATTTATTCAAAAATAAATGAAATAAGATATTTATTTGATAATAGATTTATCAAAAAAAAATGATTATAGTTATTTAAAAATTCATCAAAGTATTTAAAAAAGTAATTATTAATAATCCCAGAATAAAGTTTCTGTTCAAAATAAAGTTTTTTGCTTTTTAAAAAAAAAAAATTTTTTAAACGTCGTGACATGTTTAAACATTTTGTTAAAGCACGCATTATTAAAACTTCCTTTAGAATTTAAATGTTGCAAATAGTGGATGGCCTGGAATTAATAAATTTGTAATTGATAAAAATGTTGTTTAATAATCCTTTTTTACCTTATAATTTATTCAAAACTGACTGAATGTTAGTAACAATATTATAAAATTATTACTTGCAATTTTTAAACAATTATGCTTTTATATTTATAAAAATCTTATAATTAAATACTAAACTTCTCAATTAAATCTGAGCTTTATTTAGAAGTATTTTCAATCTCAACTATCTAATTTTACACATTGTCAAATTTGTATACAGCTAGATATTTACCAAAAACGCTCTAATTTTTGGTATACATTTTAAGATCTGAATATAAACTGTTTCCTTAGAATATTTTGATTACTTACAAGCCATTTTATAAATTAGTTTGTTTTTTATCTTTCAAAATATAGTTAGTTATAATAACACTGCACATTTATACTTTATTCAAATAAATAGAGTCCAATTGTTCATATTAAAAAAATGGCATATATGGCTTTATTGTTTGTGAGTTGATAAGAAGTTCAAGTACCAGATACCTGTGAGTGCCATAATTGATTCTGGGACTTCCCGATCCTAAGTTAGCTGCTTTACCAACTATGCCAAGACTGTGCAGGGCATTGTTCAGATAATTGATGTTCAACTAATTTACATTAAAATAATTCACAACTATTGGTTCATTTATATTAAGCTACTTTGAATTATAAACATCATTTTCATATCTATTTTATTATTTCTATTTTTTATATATATAATTTTCAATGTTTTATTTCATTCACAAATACTTGTCATTCTTTTTGCTAGTTTTAATGCCTGATGCAAATATAAACATTACCGTGAAAAAAAATTACTAAACAAAATCTCTCCCTACCCCACATTAGATGCAAGATGAAACTTATTTGGAGTCCACTGATTCATTGCACATAACATGATAGCCAATTGTGTTTACATGGTTTCTGCTCTCACCAAAACACTATTACTTAAAACTAGCAATCAATTTAATGGGTGATAATACAAAAATATATTGAAGCATTGCAGAGGATGGTTTGTGAAAATAAGACACAAATTGAAATAATGATTAAATTTATAATGGCAGTGAATTCGTAATTACCAAGTTAGTTGCTGGGGAAGTAAAGAAAAGTATGAGCCCAAAATTGATAAACTGAGAGCAACAGTGGCATATTATGATTTTTTTTTATTTCCCTCAATTAAGAATGAATCGATACAATTTTTAACTTTTAAGTTGGTTGGCTATTTTTAACCTCATAGTATATTAATGATAATTACTCTTCATTAGCATATGCAATCTAACAGTATGTACCAATGCAAAAAAGTATATATTGATCTTTGTCTTCATAAAAATACTTAAATCTCTTGAGTCATAAAAATACTTAAATCTCTTGAGTAAGTTACAAAAAAAATTGAATAAAATTATAAATAATTATATAAAAGTGTTTTTTACTCACCTTGGTATACCTTTGGGTCCATCCCTATTGGAAGAGGCACTGGAAGCAACACGTGTGATAGTAGGATCTTCACTGTAATAAAATAATTTACTAGTGAAAAATCGGCGACCCTTGTCAAACTGCATAACAATGCTACCATTTTGGGGTGAAGCACTCCCTGATGTAAGGCAGACAACTTCAGTTGGATATTTACTATATTGATTTAAAATATATAATAGTAAATGTAACACATAATAATCAATAAAATAATAAAAGATAACTAACTATATGTATATGAATTTATAAAATATTGTTATATTTGATAAAAAGATAAATTCATTAAGTAAGATAGCTAATTATAAATAATATCAGCTATGAAACTTATGTCATTAGATTAACTTATAGATGGATTTCTATATTAATATATCTATATGCATACATTTCATTAATGATTGTATGTTAATAGACTACTTACTCAATAATCTCTGAATCATGCTTATATAAATGTATATATATGCAATCTCTGAACAGTGAACAATTAACTTTTATCAAGAATATCACAATATTTATTCAGGTATAAAGTTTTCAATGCATTAATGTGTATTACCTTGATATAATTACAATATATATATAATTTTCATTTTAAATCTTTATAGATCCACTGCAGGATGAAAGTTCAACTTTTGATAATGCAATCAATAAAAGGTTATTGATATGTATCATTATTGTAAAATGCAATAATATGAAAGAATATTCATAAGATACTTTAATAGCTATTTATCACTACAGATCAAACTCAATAACTGATTGATATCACTTTATATACAAATACGTATTCTGAAACTCAATAAACAACATTTGAGAAATGCTATACCTATCAATGTTTATGGTCATTTCATTGTTATTCATACAGAATTTTTATAAGATGCAACTTGATGATATAATCAAAATTACATATTTTATAAAACAATTCCAAACAACAGAAGTAATTAAAGTTTATGATATAATTTTAAATGTAGAATACAGTCTAAATTGCCTTTAAAAAATGAAAATTGGAAACAAATCTCCTATTTCTAAAAATAATATTGAGATAAGATCTGGGAGAGTAGAACTGTGAAATATAAATTTAAAAAAATGAACTTATTTCACTAATAATTCTTATCTTACAGACAGATTTAACTAAAGCATTAAGTTAAATGACAACACATTACAATTTTTTTAGAAAAAAAAATTACAATATTGTAAAAAGACAAATATAGATAGCTTGATTTAAATTCTCCAAATATTTAAAATTTTTAGATTATAAAATACCACCATGTAAATACATGTTACTACCTCATAATGTTTCTGTCAAATTAAGTATCAAATAGTTAGAATTACTTGTACAATCTGAAAAAATTGACAATATTGATATTTGGTGTTCTAGAGTAGTTCACATTAAACAGCCAAATGAAAATAAGTACTATTGTACATAAAACTTATATTTCCATATTAAAAAGTCAGTAAATTTTTGTTTTAAGTATGATAACTTATCCATTAAAATATAACTGAAAAGGATATTTATATTTTAATATGAATTAAACATAATATTAACATGTAAATTAAAATTCTAACTATTTATTTATACAACAATGATGCTATATTATATAAAGTTTGTTCTTTTCATTAGTAGGATATATATCTTCTAAATATATTACAAATATGTTCCAACTAATACCGCTAACACTAAGTATGTTTATAATTTTAATATTCTTCTTCTCTGTCTTACTGAATAGTTTTTAAAATAAGTTTGACTTTGTTTTCTTATAAACATCAAAACTCTCTACAAAGATATTTCCATGCTGCTTAAGTACATGTAAAATTTAATGGAATCGCTCAATATTCGAACTAAATGAATAACATCTCTAGTATTGAACTTTAATCACCTTTAAACTATGGCAACTCTGTAGTAGTGATGAATATTTTAATTACAAAGTAATAAAAAATATTTTATGGCAAGTATATATGTTCAGGCATAGTTATCAAATAAATGAGTAGTAAATCATTGACAAAGAAATGTAAAAATTAACAGTTTATGATGATACATGCTTTTAGATATTTATAATTAACCCCAAAAAAAAAATTTTTTTTTTCCAAAACAAAAAAAAAAAAAAATTTTTTTTTTTTTTTAATTATAAATAATTATATAATATAAATTTTTAAATAATAAAAATATTTTAAAGAAAAAAAAAAAAAAAATAATTTTTAAAAAAAATTTAAAAAATAAATAAAATATATTGAAAAAGAAGGAAGAAAAAAATATTTTTTTTTATAAAAAAAAAATGTTTTTTTTTTATAAAAATTATATTTTTATTTAGAATATAAAATAAAAAAAAAAAAAATAAATTTTATTTTAAATTTCTTTTTTTCTTAACCAAAAAAAATAAATATAATATTTTTAAAAAAAATTTGAGTTGAAATTTAATATTAAAGGGGAAAATGTTTTAACAATAGGCTTTGTCTTCAGTTTGTGAGTTGGCCAATTAAAAGATTTGATTTTTACCTCATACAACCAATGATTTAATTAGCGGTTTAAGGGTAGTGAAATTTCTATTAAGATGGCTTGATTATTTTTTCCTATAATTACAAGTTGGTTATAGTCTATCAAAATTTTTTTGTTATGTATACTCAGAATGCTTTCTAAATTTTTGAAGGTTGCTTATTCAGGTACAAAATATTTTTTCAAAAAGAATTCTCATTGTATATCTTCAGTTTTCTAAATACTAGTGATTTCAAATGTCCACATATTTTTTAAGTAAGTGTAATCATTTTAATCTTTAAAAAACACATGTGTACATTTGTTTACTTGGGACAATACATGGATATATTTGAACAAGACATATATCACATATTTAATAATTAAAATCTATATTAAAGATTAATAAAAATAAATAAAAAATAAAACTGTAAATAATTTTTTTAAAAAAAATGCTTACTTAATAATGTGACAGGGGTTTCCACCAATGCTCATTGTGATGTTGCTTCCGGCGTTCATGTATTCACCACTGATTGTTACTTTCGTTCCACCTGATTTTGGACCTTTTGTAGGTGAAATATCTCTGATTTTAGGATCCTAAATATAAAATTAATTTAAATTTTTTTTAAATTGTAAAATTAAATTCAACATTCAAGATATTTTATGCATATATATGTGTTGTATTTATATATTAGGTTATGTTCATAATTAATATAAGTAAAGAATGTCTTTAGAAAAATATAACTTTTTTTAAATATTCCAAATATATTCAACTGTTAGTAATAACACACAAGTTAGAATATGCACAACATTTTGAGAGATATTATCCTCCCCTCTTCTTCAGATGATGCTGGCCTGAACAGTGGCAGTATTAGCAAGGGAATCAAACCTGGATCCTGATATTCATGAATATTGAATTTTAAGGTAATGCTCTAACCAACTGAGCCATCCTGCCAAAAGCAATAATTTCTCCACTTTTTCCTAAGAGCAAAGTTGATTAATGGTTTCCATACATTATTGTATAGTCACACTAGGTTGACTTATGGGGTTTGTTCGCCATTAACATGTGAGCCACTTCTTTAAATTTTCTTCTCTGTACCTTTTCTTCTCTATCCAATATTTTTATATATTTTCCCAATTAAACATATCTTCACTGGTGCATACATAGTCTACTACCTTAGACACATCTGTTTCTCTCTTCTAATCATCAGTTTGTGTTCTTGCAAGCACTTTTCAAAGGGGCAACAGAATACATTCTTCCACATTCACATGGTATTTCATGGATGCAATTTTTTCTTTTCAGCATTTCAAGTTTAGGTTTTGTAGATGTTACAGTTCATCATAGTGTGATATCGCTTTGGAAAGTTGTTCTGAGATTATACTGATTGCAGATTTTTCTTAATTTATCTGCTATTTTTACCATCATCACAAACCTTCAAAAAAACACATATATGTGTATGGGAGTATATATATATTGTAACAGAATAAAAAGTTGCTCTACATGTTTAAGCAGCATTTTATTACTGACATAAAAAATGCTGATGAAATAACAATTATTATTGCTCTTAAAGTTAGAATGCCATTTATAACAGGATAAACATGAAGTTATACTCTTCTTTTAATGTACCACAGATTTGGAATCTATTTGCAACAAATCAGATATGATAAAACCATAATAGAGTGATCATGTTTAATTATGTCCTGTAAATTCTAACATCATTTGTAATAGAATAAATATGTGTGTACGCTAATCTTTGTTATAGCCCCAATCATAATGTGTGATAAAATAATAACTATAATATAACCTGAATAAAATATAACTCAGTCACTGATTACCCTAAGCAATAAAATAAAAATGATTCCTGAAGTTGGATATCATTTATAACAATATTGTGCATAACAGAATAAATATAATACAATATACTAAACTAAATGAATACCAATCAATAAATAATCATATAATCATTCAGTACTTAATAGAATCCTTTATCTAATCACATATCAAAACAAAACTAATGATAATTTTTATTATAGCATCATGAATTCGTGCAACATTTAGAATAAACAGAAAACAAATAAGATCATCACATCAGATACCCTAAACACAAACCTTAGTTAAAATACATCAAAAGAAAGCAATTAAATCAAATATTATTGTCACAAAACAATGATATATGCTTAAGATAGATTTCATTTATAATCGAATAAAATCAACAATTAAGTTCTAATATACCCAACTAATCAAACATTGCTTATAAAAATACAAATTTATACTAAAATTTAAAGATGTCCATTTCTAAATAAAATAATTTATGAATGATCAAGATAATGGCTTTAGTATATCTTATAAGTTTACAATGTTCATAATCTAAATAGATATATGACCTAATAATTACTTTTAAATCTCAGTTTAATAAAATAATAAATAATACTAACTTATCCATGCTATATTTTTATATTAATTTATAATCACACTATAACAAGATAAAAGACAATAAAATAATAAATAATAAATTTTATTAACTCAGTCATGCTATATTCTTATATTGACTTTATTTTTGCTAATTAAGCTACCTGTTATAAAATAAAATACTTAATAATGATGTAATATCAATAAACTTATAAGATAACCTTGAATCTATAATATCCAATCATGCTAGTATATAAAAAGAACAGTAGATTTCTATTGGGCATTTACTTAAGTACAATTAATTAATCATTTGTTTTAAATTTCCTATAACTAAATTATTAAAACTGTATATTATAACAATCAAAACATATAAAAAGAATTATTAGCATTTTTTATAATCAAGTACGAATATTAAATTGAATATTTAAGCTAGATTTACAATCCACATTGAGTAAATTTAAATATAATTAAAGCAAATCATTCTGAATTTTAACAGAACAAAATTATAATACTATCAGGTTTAAAATTGAATAATATTAAGATCTTAATGATTAACCATGAACTCAATATAGTAATTATATAAATAATAATAATTTAGATAAAACATACAAATATTTGGTTATGATTATCAAATGAGGTTTATATCTAAACAAATAATAACTATAGAATTCAATACAAAAAAATTAATATAACCATACTCACTACTAATACTGGGATTTGATTTCTGGATTATTTCAAATAAATTTTATGATATAGACAGTTTATCTGTTTTCACTCAAATGTTAAGCAATAAATTTGTTTGCACAACTGGATAACAATCAGACAGGTTTATTTAGTTTAAATTAAATTTAAAAAATTTTTATTAATAAGTATCAATTATATATATATATGCCAAATAGATTGTAACAATCAATATGTACACACATGATCTAATTAAATGTACAATAAATCTTCAATTAACCTTAATTTCATATTTACATATGTGATTGCCTATTTTTCTTTAATTATTTAATAACAGAGATATTTTAAATGCTTTCTCTAGCTAAGCATTTATCGCAAAGATTGTTGAGGAATTGGCAATCCTCATTGTTTATAACTTACAAGCTTAAGAGAATAGGTCATGTGATCTATGACTCTTATTTTGACTATTTATATATATATATCTATGTATCACAAATGTGTTATGGAATGCTCATAATTTCCAAAATATAAGAGAGTTTAATAGATACATCTTTTTACATACTTTATATAAATATATATGAAGATGAATCTAGTTATTTATTAATATGAATTTAAGAACAAAATAAAGTGAATATTTATTGTGATAAAATCTTTTTAAACTTCCAAGATACATGACATATTTGAAGTTAACTTATAATCACTAAATAAAAAATGAATATTTTTGAATATTGAAATAACAATTGCTATGACACAAGATAAAAATTTAAACTTAGGAAAACATAGCTCTCTTATATCTTGGTATGTGAATAAATCACTAATTAACCTAACTATATATTATTTGTCAATAAATAATTTTACATTTTAAATGAAGATAAACAAATATATTAATAATTATGTAATATACAAATTAAAAAGCGTATGAAACACTTGAATGAAAAGCTATAAAGATTCCAAAAATTATTATAAGCTAAGTGCTTTCGAGGCCATTTGCCTCATATTCATAGCGGTAGTGCGAGATGCAAAATAAGGAAATAGGGCAAGGAAACAAAGCGGTATGCAAAATGTATGCAATATTAATAATTATGGCAAATATAAATAAATGGCCTGCATAAGTCGTTAAATAATGTATTCCAAATACGGCATCATAGTTCCAATGTCTATATTTCAAATTACAAAACTAATAGTATATCTTTATTCCAGAGAAGATAAAATTTATTCATGAGAACTTTTAAATTCAAAATACATTTTGTCGATTCGGATATTTTATGCATATATTCAAATTATTCCTTTAAATAATAATCATTTGGTTCATATGACATGGTATACATAAACATTATTTTATATTTATGATAATATGAAGAGACAATGAGCGAGTATTATTTAAAAATAATATGAATGAATTAATGCTAGGTTTTACTTAGGAAGATATGATGGAAATTAAACATATTCATATGTCAGAAAAATTTGATCAATCGATTTCATAAAATTGCATAAGCAAATAAATATGACTATTGTACACCTTCTGCTCCATTTTAAATGATAAAATATTATGATGGTTTACATAATGAAACAATTTTGTTATTTTTCTTTTTATAATAAATTTGTCATTTCCCCATAAAATTTTATAAACACACTGTTCTGGTCCATAGAGCAGACAATGTTGTTTCTTACTACTCCAATTTTGTTAATTCAAATATATAATTTTAAGGTAAATTTTAAAAAAATCATATCAAGAAAGTTATATGTGCTTCCATTCAAAGCAACAACAAGAGAGAGAGAGAGAATCTCAAGTTCAAGTTTCTCAATTCTATTTATAAGATTTTCTTATTGACATTAAAATAACTATAATAATTGTCTATATTCACTCTTTTAAGCAACTTCTGGTAGCTTTCTTCTAATAAAAATCATATTATTCACTAATAAAAATAACCATTTTAGAAATATTACATACAACAAAAATGTACCTTTTTAAAATATCAATATTATTTTGCATTTCAACATAAAAATAAACAATTTACACTCCACATTATACTGGAAAGATATTTTTAGACATATTTCCTAAGTATAATATCCATATAAATAAAAAGGACAAATATACTTGAAATATTAAACATTTATTTAAATTATTTACAATTTACTATTGTGAATGTAGTAACAAAAATGAAATCTATAACAAACAACAAAAAATAATAATTCAATCCAAAGCATATACTTTATTATTCAAATATTTATTTTTCTTTTAAAAATGAATAATGTCAATTTATAATCTTATAACACAATAATAAACAATTTTATATTAATATTATTGTTGTCATAACAACAAAGTTAATATTTCATAAGTTAAGATATTCATTATTCAAAAATTAAACTAGAAAGAAAAAAAATTATGACTGACATTTTATCACATACTGAAATACATCTCCAATTTCAGTAGGCATAAAAAACATACAATTACTTCTTTATAAAACTGCTTTAGTATTTCAACCAGAAGCTTTATAGAGAAGTAACTGTGTGTAATATTTTTATATTTCCTTGAGTATGCTAAAAAACAGGTTTCTACTTATGGCATAATAAATTAATATGATCACGCTTCTTTTATTTCATTTTTATATAACTTATTATTTCATTTGTATTAATAATATTACCAACAAAAAAAGAGAAAACAGATTTCTATCTAACTAATAAAACAAATTCTTCAGAATGTATCTCTCTGGAAAGTTTGCAAAAATCCTATACATATGTTTTTGGAAGTTGATTTTAAAAAGAAAATAAATAAAACTAATATTACATTATATTATATTATTTATAGGTTAAATATTTTTAAATCAAAAAAAACTATTTTTTCTTAAAACCCTATAAGGACATATATATAAGGAAAGAAAATAGCTAGAATAATTCAAATAATTACTTTTTTCAAAAGCATAGCTTGTGAATTACAAAGAGGCACACATGAGTAGAAACCTCTTAAAATCATACATATAAGTTATATTATCTTGATTATGCATTAAAACTATCAATAAACTGCACTATAATAATGTTTCATACTGTAAAAAAAAAAGTGAATAAAATCCTGCAAAAAGCAAAAGGAGATTACTGTAACATTATTCCCAAAACTACCATCTGTAAGTATTCTTAACTGCCTCATTTCTTTAGATCATTTATTAATGTATTTCTTATAATACTTTTTTATTAAACATAAATATTGCTTCCCAATTGCAAATAATTCAATCTTTTTATTTTAGAATTTTCTAGATACTTTTTCAACATTCATGGGTTCATATTCAATTGGTAGAGGTTTAATAAATTCATGGGGTCATAGTTAACTGTAACTTTTTAAATTCTATTAAATATACCTCCCAAAAACTTGTATTTACTGTGCATTTTACCTGTCCTTCTTCAGCTATTCTTTTTTTAATCTTAATTTTCTTTCTTTTTCTTGGATTTTTTATACTTTGTCTTCTTTATTCTAATTCTTAATACTTTATTCATATATGTTGCTTAACAGAAGAGAAAGAAGGCAAGAAAAAATGAGTAAGATGGTGGAAGAGGATTTATATTCCAAATGATGGAAAAGTAGATGATCATTCATAACAAGCACCATTAACTCTAATAAACAGTAGTAGCATGCCTAATTTTTGAGTAACAGTCTCAAAAAAAATGTTCTCCAATGTTAGAAGAAGCCCATTTTTAAAATCATCCTAAGATAAACTGAATCAGTGGTATGATGATGATGATGATGATATTAAGGATCATATTGTTTTCTCATGTCTAGGACTAAATAGCATCCGTTCAATAATAAATACACTATTCAAAAATAAAAGAATAAATATGAATTGCCTATTTGACTCATTCAAAAAAGGAGTTTTTGCTGAAATAAAAATCAGTGCATCCATTCTCTATGCTTTATGGTGTGCAAGGTGTAAATTCATGTACAATAATAATCCAAGAAGGCATTTGAACACATTCAAAAATAAACTGGATAGTATACATGAAAGAGATAAAAGAATAACAAATCACACAACATTTATTGACACCTGGTCTCTATTGCAGTTACCTTCAAACTTATAAAAAATAGGAAGAGTCACAAAAGATTTAGAAATGTCAAATGAAAAAGATACCAATTGCCACCATTGAAAAAACATTTTATGATAGTAAACTTTTGAACTTTAATCAGGAGTTTAAACAACTTACTGCACATAAGTGAACTTTTATACCTCTGCCAATATAAATAATACTGTCTGTATAATAATCAAGAATAATGTGTAAAAAAATTGTGTAACTCCTTTTAAGTTATTGAATAAAGTCCTTTGAAAGATGATGATGATGATAATAATAATATGAACTTTCACAATAAATCTCATATATGTTTCAAAAGTATCATATTTCCAACTAACAACCAGGATTAGGTCAACAACTCAGAAACAACAACAACAAAATCCTGGTTGCTAAATTATATGTTATCATAAAAATGTTGGAATATCAGAAGTCATGAACACATTATCAGAAGTTTATGAACACATCTATTAAAGTAGACCAATTCTAAAAAAATGAAAAAATGACATTCTTTAATTAGCTGAAGTATACTAGACTATTAAATTTTGGAGAGTTAAATGAATTTTGGTCACATGGACATTTAATAAATATCAAGTTGGTGTGAGATTTTTAGGATAAAAAAAAAATCAAGTTTCATGATACAAGATTGATGGTAGATAGGAATAAAGAATTATAATAAATCAAGTTTTAAGAAGATCTGAAATAGTTTCTTGATAATAACCTCATAAAGACATTACCAACATTGGAAAAGATTAGAATTCTAAACGTTGGAAGTGCAAATGCAAAAAAAAAAAAATTATGTGACAATAAGAACATGATGGAAGATTTTTAGAATTTGTTTTTAAATATATGATGTTTTGCATTTCATTAAAAAAAATTACAGAAAATGGGGTGAAAAAGACTGAATGATAGAAAGACAAAAATATAATAAATATTATACTAATGAATAAAAGATGGTCCCACATTAATTCAGATTATACATTAGTAAATGCTTATCAAGCTGTCTGAATCTTATTAAATGAAATAAAACTCATTTTCAGAATTAAAGAGATGGTGTTATCACTCATTCAGAAGTTAAAAATCTCAAAATGCTTTGAAAAAAGATGTTTCTGAAGAGATAATAGAGGATGAAATATTAGGAAAGACTGCACCAAAAAATACAATAGCATGTATGAAGCAAAAATAGTGATCAGGATGAATAGGCAAAAAAAAAATAAAAAATTATAAATCCAGAAAATATACAAGATGAAAAAAAAAAAATGCTGAAAATAGGCATTTTATAAGAAAGATAATAAAACATGAACACAAATAAGCATATTAACCAAAATTAAAATATAAAATAATGGTTAGAGTACGGCTCAGAACTATATAAAAAAGCTTCAATTTTTTAATATTGCTTACTGAAGAAGAAAAAATCAAAAGAGCACTTATTTAAAAAAAAGAAGAGTGATGATAATAAACAGATAGTGAAGAATAATTTATTTCAATAAATGTATAGACTGTACATCATTGTATTAAAAGTAAATACAGTATTAAATCATGTAAATAATATAGAACTATTGTATTAGTTAGCATTTTTTGCATACATTTAGGCAGACATTGTAAACAAAAGATTAAAGCCTCAAATATAGGAACACTTAATAAATATCAACTTGGATTTTGAAAAATAAAATAGAAATATACCATATAACAGGTAATTGTTATGGCTAATTCAATATAAAGAAAGGCAGAAGAAGAAAAAAAATAAAATCTATGTTGTGCTTCATAAATTTTCAGAAGACTTTTGATAGCATTGACCAAAAGACGATCTTGAGAAATATTTGAATTAATAGAGAAGATAACAAACTAATTAAGATTCTGAAGATCATTTTAAGTCAAAAACAGTTATACAAAAGGATAGAGAAATTGGAAGTGAATTCAAAATGGAAAAATACACAAGACAGGGTGATACAATTTTACCAAGCACATTTATCAGATACTTGGTTAAGGGTATTGAATAATATATATATAAAGAAATATTAATGACTGAAATTGAGAACATAATAATAAAAAATAAAATAAAACACTGAAATCCATGTTAAACTACCAAATAAGAAAGCAAAAATAAAATACAGAGAAAATCAAAATTTGTAAAACTAAAACTAATTTCACCTGCCAAACAAACAAAAACAAACATATATCCAACTCCTCCTCCCTCAATATATCTATAAACCAAGAGCAGGATTTAAAAACAAAAAATAAAATTTAAAAACATTACATTACTAAACATATAACCAAATTATAAAACACAAATAACAAAAGATTCATTGAAAAGATTGCTAACACTTATTGGTAATTGATTGGATGGAAAGATTTCCACTGAAGAATTGTACAAAAAAGTGATTTGATAGAACAAAAATTAAAGAGTATAATAACTATATCTTTGTTATTGCATTGCCAAATCTATATAATATTAAATCATCTATGCTCTTTATTACTGTTTTACAATACTTTAATTACAACCCTCTAACAATTTCGATTGCCCCAGCAATCTTCTTCAGAACTTTCACTTATATCTCCAAATCTCAAGTTCTGAAGAAGATTGCTGGGGCAATCGAAATTGTCAGAGGGTTGTAATTAAAGCATTGTAAAACAGTAATAAAGAGCATAGATGATTTAATAGTATATTGTAAAAATTAAAGAGATTACAATTGTTTAATTATTCATAGTAATTGAATAATAATAGAAAACTAAAAGCTTTAATGCTTGATTTTATGTAAGATGCAAAAAAAAAAATACCTCACAAAATCTGACAATAATAAAGAATGATGTAAAGTGAGTTTCACCTACTATAAAAATTAAACTTATGTTTTCTAATGATGATGATGATGATGATGATGATGATATGTTCATTCACATACACAACATTACTATTATCATATTAAGATTAGCTTCTGATGATTTTTTGAATGTAATTTCTCTAGAGTTGATATGTTATATGCTTGATTTCTGAAACCTTTCAATGACACTTGTTATTGTGACATAATCCATATGTCTTTTCTTTCAATATTACTTTTTTTTTGAGCATCATATAATACTTTTATAATAAATTAGATGGTCTTATAATATGACTAAATTCAATAATTTCAATCTACTTGTTTTGTCCCTTTTCTTTGTGGAATATTATTTTCAAAAATTTTCATCAGTATACAATTTAGAATATATTCATAAAAGATCACAGAAAATATCAAAAATAACTTGAATAATTATTATCTTTGTTTTGAAAATATATTTCTTATATATACAGATACATAAAGATAATTTCCAAGTTTACAAAGTAAGACTATCACAGTATTAGTCTGCAATTAATCTCTTGGCTGCTACAATAAACATTACCCTTGTAATTTTTTCAGTATGAATCAGCATATGTAAACAAATGGTAACATTTACAAAACTTTTTAAAAAGTGATATTTTCAAGATTTTAGTAGTCTGTCAATACTATTTACTATCCTATGCAATTAATAGTAACTTGTTAATGAGCTATAACTTTCTTGTTTATTTTGTAAAAAAAAATACACACACATGCATTGCCACATACCTAATTAATAGAGATCAAATTGCTGCAATCAATGGTTATGATATTTGAACAGTAAACCATTATTGATTAACCAAATAAATAATGTATTTGATTTAAATTTAAGTTCTTCTTAAATGAAGTCTAAAAAGCCAACAAATTTCGTAAAATTCATCATACTCATATATAAATATACAAACATACAAATGTAATTTTACTTTTAAAATGGCAACGTGATAAGAGAATAATAAAAATATATTATTACCACATAGGTGAAGTTGAAAGCAGATTTTCCTTCATAATCGTTTACTTTAACAACGACTCTTCCACTCACTTGAACATTATTACCAATAGTATCAGTTCTACAAACTATCCTGTTAAAAAAAAGGTAAGAAATAAAACGATTTACATACTTAATGATAATAATTATTACATTTGTAAATAGCATTTTAAACAAATTATTTGATATAGTTCTATAAATAATTAAAAAAAACTTTAATCCAATCTTAATTCATAAAAAAATGTTCTCATAATGAATAATGTGTGTGTGTATGCATGACCATAACATTAAAAAAAAAACCACAAACAATTAACACCAGTGATGATTACATATTTGTAAGCTGTAAATTATTTTGTTAATGCAAAGAACTTTATATTAAATAAAGCAAAAGAGCAGATAAATACACATTTGTAAAATTGGCCAACATGTAATCAAAACATATTATAATAAATTAAAAATAAATATAATCCAGAGATGTTTCTTTACATGTAAATAAATAAATAAAATCAAAAATAATTATACAGCAATTTTTTTTAAAATAATGTGTATGTTAAACTGAAGAAGACAATAAAACATTGCTGGAAAAAGCATTTGTGGTATAATCTTCCTCAGTTTTACTATTAAATCAAGATATATAATATAAAAATATTTAACAGTTGGTAGTATAATTTATTAGCAATGTAATTGGAATATTATATAGTAAAGTATTGAGTATTAAAGTTTTGAATTTCAAATGCAAACAATGTTGTGTATGATGGAAGTAAATAGGTAAATACCTTATTATTAGGGGTTAGATTATTTTTCAATAAATTATAACAAAAAATAAAAATGATAGTACAAGATATGTATCCATTATTCTAATAAAAATTATTTTGTATTCTTGGTTTATTTTTTTATATTCTTATAAGAAACTTTTAAAATATATACTTACCTGAATAATTTTACAGATTTAAAAAAATATATAGCAAATAGCATATATTTATAAAGCCTGGTAAATATGGTGAAAATGTTTTGAAATAAAACTAAATATTTTTTATAGAAGTATTCAGTATATCATTTATTTTTAAAAAAATTGTTTTTTGGATAAAACAATTTTTATTTCACAATTTTTCCTATTTTTGCTTGATTTTTAGAATTGTTTTGAGCTCAGAATTTCTAATTTTTTTATTTAATATTTTTGTCATATCATTCAAATTTTATAAGCATCAGATCCATAGTGCATTTTAAAATATTGGTGCTCAGAATTACGACTCAACTTAATTGCTTTAAAACCTCGGAAGCAGCAGATGCTTGCAATAAATAATTTGAATATATCTCTACTATATCTGAATTCATTTGTATTTTCTTATGAATACAACATATTTTGAATATGGCTACTGAAAGACAAAAATTTATATATAGCCTTACTAATTGTAGAAAATATCTGCATCTTTCTTATATGGTTACAAAATGGTTCAATGCAGACTTCTGAAAATATGAAACCAAAAACATTTGATAGCAAATGTATAAATTTTGTTGAACGCAGTTATGTTCTGCCACTTATATTCCCAGCAAAAAATAATAAAATATATAATTATACAAGGCAAGAAGTATCTCAGTGGTTTTGTTATAAAAATACATTTGGTAGTTATTTGTGTTTTAGTTGATAAGCATTAATAATATATCCATGAAGCTTTTATATATATATGATTTTATAAGTAACATTTACATTTATTAACTTATTTCAAAATAAACAATTATTTTCTTTCACTAGAAAAAAAAAGTGTAAACTAAAACAAAGTATTATATGATTCTCTTAATTTTCATTGAATCTAGCAGAAGACAGCTATTCATTCTATATCATTACATGCAAGTCATTTATGGGAGCACAAACTGTCAATGGTGTTATCAATTAGTGTTCAATAATCATTCATGTTTACACAAATAATTTTATAGTAGAATCATGGGGAACAGATAATTTTGTTTCTTTATTGTAAAACTTAGAGTTATTTCTTTCCTTCTGAGGAATCTATATACAATAGAATATATTGCCACTGAATCCAGAGTATCAACAGGTACCATTAATAATTTCCCTTTAAATTATAATATTGTAAAAACATACGACATTATTTATCAAGGGTATAGAAAACAAACAATAATGAGGAACTATCAAAATTTTTTGATAAAAACAATTTACTAATTATTATTCACAAGAATACATGTAAACTACAAATTAAACTTTATAATTCAAAACATTTCGTATATAATATTTGTAAAATCTATATGTATATATTCTAGTGCTGTATGGCATAGTATTTAAAATAAAAAATAAATAAGTTTGTTGATCTTGTTTAATTTTCATTTCGCTGATATAGATAATGGAGATGGTGAAGTATTAATGTTAACTAAATAACCATGGCAACATAATTTTTTTTAAAATAATATTTATTATTAATTCTTGTATCAAATTATAAATCTGTTGTTGTCAATTTCAGGATTCTTTACTAATATGCAATTATCAGATACTTTGGGAAAACAAAGTAAAACAAAATATTTCATCAACTTTTAACTTTTAATTTGCCATTGAAGTTATAATTAAATCAAAAATAATTAACAGCTGAAGATAAAATATAATTAATATTTCATATTATAAGCTGAAGATTAGCTTTACCAAACATGCAGCCAAACAGCATAATCAAATTCTTAAAAATTATTAAAAACCAACTCACTTTCGAATATACAATAATTGCTGAATAATTATAAGATTACAGTATAAACAAAGACAAACCATATGTACTTTCTAATAATTAAAAAAATTTAAATCATGCTATTAATAAACAGCATTCCTAGTTTAAGTCAAATTAAATAACTTTTTTTTTTAAATAAAAAAAGCATTTTATGGCTTCTCTTTTATTAATACTTTTTTTTCAAAAACACAATTTATTTTGTTATACAAATTATTCCATTAAAATTTCCCATTAATATTTTCAGTGCTTCTTTCGATCATCATAACCTACTTCTGGTTTTCCATCACCAATCACTAATACATAATTCAAACTCTGAAAATTGTTATGTAAATTTCTTGTAAACAAACCTGAACAATCCTAAACATCTTAGGCATAATCCAATTGAATGTCTTTTCTATGAATGAACTAGAATTTACACATATTGTTAAAATAAAATCTAAGATAAACATGTTTTAAACCATTAAACATCACATGATCACCACTACTATATGGAGAGTGTTTGCCTGTTATAAACATGTTTTATTATTTATGTTCTACCTGCTTAACCATGCAATTTAGTAGCTGACTTGTTGGTCTCATAATTAGGTTATTCAGCAACTACCTATACATTTACATAAATAAAAAGTGATTACAAATACACACATGTGCATACATCAAATGAACTGCAGGAATTTAGGCTTAATAACAGCGAGAATAACATGATAAAGATATTGATGTATTAATATTTGGTACTAAAAAAAATGGAAGTTTTAAAAAGCTAAATAAATAAATATTCTTTAGTTTATTATAAAAAAGAAAATAAATCATGATTTATATAGACATGTAGAGATATAGATGGACTTATATAAGTACACACACACACTAACAAACTCCTTTGAAAATCTATAAATCTTATTATTTTGTTGAAGCTTATATAATTCTAAAAATACTCAAAATTGATTCAAACCTAAAAAAAAAAAAAAAAGAAAATCTATTGTTTTTATTGTTGGTCTTATGTAAATAATAATAAAATATTAGTTTGCTTTAGAAACATCCTCTCTCATTTTTTAAAAAACGAAGAAAGAAAATTGGGATTTGATGATCCTTTATTCTTTATACAATACATTAAATTGTTTATAATGTTATAGTACACTTAAATATAAATATAATGCAAAATGAATTCTCCTTAAATGAAATCAGATTTTTCTGTGTGTGAGTTATATGCCTAAAAATCCTAAAATCAAAGTTAAAGATTCCCTTATTCCAAAATCTTTATACATCACAATAAATTCATCTGGTTCTTATTCTGTATTACCCAATTATGTTTCTAGTCCTGGTTCATTTCTTTTTTCCTCCTATCCTATTTTAACAGGAGCTAGTTTAATAGTTTGCCTGTCCTCATATTCCTCAATTTCTTTATGAAACTCTCAACAAAACATTATAAAATGTCAAACTCTTTCACTTGCTTTACTTTTAAATTTCTCCCATTCTCCATACAATTTATCTTGAACTTCTTTCAGCATCTTATAATCAAAAAATTAAATCTAAAATACTTTCTACCATCTCCACACAAGCTACATCAACAATCAATCTAAACATTTCCATTTCTGTCTTCTTTCTTTGGTATCTAAAGTTCTTGTTAAGCTTTTTTTATTTATCAGTCATGCTTTCATATTTCATTTAATTTTTATTCTTATATAAATCCAAACTATGTTTTTTATTCATTTTCCATAATTCTAATTCTTTTCCCCTAACTTATCTATTCTCTTTTTCCACTCCTCATAATTATTGGACCTATAATCCATTCTCAATATATTTATTCCATTTATTATATAAATATAGAAATAAATTATCTATCTATTAAATTTGTACATTATAAAATGTTTCTTTGTCCAAGTATTTGTTGTCTACAACTTTATCCTTTTCATTTTAAGGCTTTTCTTCATTGAATTTAATTTTCATATTTTTCCCTGCTTGTCTACACTTTGCTAATTAACTCCAAATCATCTACACTGTTTGCAAAAATACCATATCATCTGTGGAAAAAAAAAGTTGCCACCCTATATATTATTGTAATTCTAACTATAAGAATTCCCATTCATACCCAATCCTCAATTCTCTTATAAACAAAATAAGTAAACAATATGATAATGGACATTCCAGTGATTCTATATTTTCCAGTTGCTACTTTATAATCCCTAAATGCCTTTCTTCTTTTCTTTAACATTTAAGTTTTTTCTATCCATTTTCTCTTAATAATTATGTTGGTTTTAAACAAACACTCATTTTGAATTTTTTTCAACATATCCATCCATTCTTCATAACTTTTAAAATCACCAAATTTCATAATTGTTTCCAAAATATTAAACTTATTCAATTTAATCTCATTACTTATTTCTTATCCATTCCTGACAACCTTTCTATAAATTTCATTACTTAGTTTTTCATCGGATATATCTAATTATACCAGCCCAACATTATGACCATTACTATATCCTTTTTTTTTTTGATCTTATATTGTAATTTTTTTAATTTTCTAATTCCTTTTTATCTAACAACACATAATCCATAGTGTACTTTAGATCTTGCCCCAATCATGTGAAATTCTCATATAATTTTCTCAAATTCTCAATTTTCAATCCATTTTTCTCACATATTCATTTTAATAGTACTCCATTCTTATTCATCCTTCCATAAATTTCAATAAGATGATAATTCATACTACTACAATTCTATTTTACAATTATTGATTTTAACTTCATTTTTATCATCACATAAACGTTCCTCATGACTCTTATTCCATCCTTTTATATCTTCCCCATTTCCAGTGGTTAAACAAACTATAGCACACATCCATTTATCTTTATTCAGTTTCAATATAATCCACATATGTCATTTACAATATCTTTCCAAAATGTACATGTTAACAATAATCATTCTATCCTCTCTTTTCTTATTCTCATTACATTTATTAAGCCCCTCCCCTATTCATATTTCTGAAGATTTCTATAAAAAATATCCATTTCCCTCTGCTTTTTTCATATATCTATCCTTTGCTTATTTATAAGCCAAGTCTACAGTCTCAGTCCGTCTTTTACATATTCTTTCCTTATAATTATTTCCAAGATATTCTCTATGAAAAAAAAAAATTACCATTACATTCTCCACCATTCTGGGTTAACCCAAATTACCTTTTATCTTATTCATCCTACTAAACAGAAACATATTCTTTTATTTTGTATTTCCAGTATTACATCTTTATTCTGATTTATATCTCTTTAATTTCATTGATATTAAAATTTATTCTAAATTAACTTGCATAATATTTTAGTCTCCCTTTCTAAAATATATAACCCATCCCTTTTAAATAAATATGTATCCCAAACATTTAAAAAAATAACACCACTACTCTTACATAGATATTTAAGTCTCAAATTAATTCCATAAACTTTATTTAATTTACACCATTATCAAACCTGGATAGTAAACCTATAATTCCTAATTGTCCATTCCATTTTTTCAAAGTTATAATCATCAAAATTATTTACTACTTTCTCAATATCCTTATTTATGATATCATTACTCCTACTAACATTATTCTTTTTATCTTTATTTGTTTTTCCCATCATTTTAACAATATCAAAAATACCAGCTTCTGACAGACATACCCTTACATTGTTCTCTGTATCCTTTTAAGTCAAAATATTCTCATAATCTCTATCCAATGAATCATTCAATAATACATTGTTCCTATTTTTAGTTCACACATACACTCTTTTTCTCTGTAATATATCTTTATCAACCTGATAAATCAAGATACTTTATCGGAATATCTTCCCCCAAATCCATGGTTCCCAAAATTATTTCTTGTACTATTAGTGTCATATATTAAAAGTATTTTCATAGATTATAATTCATCAATATTATCAACAAATTCAAAATTAATTCCTTGATAACATTATATTTATAAAATTATGAATACTCCTGAATATAAGTTTCAGATTATAAATATTTTCTTTTACACAAGCTATAAATAACCAAATTTTAAAACGGACATAAAATTAAAGGTTTCTACACTATTAAAAATAAAAGTATACTCATTTCAATAAATGGCAATTTGAATTTATGAGAAGCAAAAGAATGAACAATGCCCAAATATAATCAAGTTATTTTCCATTAATACATGTAAATGAGTATAACCATTCCAAGTCCCCCCCCCAAAAAAAAAGGGGGAAAACCCTATTAAAGATGAGTTTTATGATAATTATATAAACAAAATTTGTAAACCATCAATATGTCCACAAATACAACATGATGGTCCCATCATTTTGATTACTTAATATTTTACATTGTTGTCTTTTAACTTATTTTGCAAGGATTTCAACAACTTGTCTAACTGGAACTCTCTGTTGTATTCTGATTTCCAACATATATTATAATCATGCCATTGTTTAGAACATGGATTCATCCAAGTTCCTTTTATAACAATTTTTCTGTCTACACAAAGTGTTTATAATAGTTGATTCTTATAATGTATAAAAATTCAATAACACCAGACCACTTAAGTTACAGAATCAATATAATTATTTGCAACATGTGTAAAGTTTACTATTCATAGAATTTTCTGTATTAAAGTCTCCAAAGAGACAAAAAACTCATTTGTAATAATAAGATTTGATTTTTATAGTAGTATTGCAAAAATAAAGCTCTTTAAACATGTAGATGCAAAAATATCTATTCAGAAAATAAATATAAAAAAAGTATTGATATCTTTAAATTGTGATAATGGTAAAAATTAAAAAAACAAAACAAATTAAGTTTGTTCTTAATAAAACCATGTCTAAATTTTGTGTTGAAATACAAATAACAAGTCAGAATGGGCATATTTTGATTGTATTAAGATACAGTCTATTTATTAAAAAAATTTGTGCAGTCCTTGGAAAAGTTGGAGATAAAAAAAAATATAATGACCAGCAAGAAAATTCAATAGATAATGTATTATTTTGAAAAATATCATTTATAAAATTACCAGAACTGATATTCACAATCAAACAACAAATCTTTTTTTTAAATAATGGCATATATAATAATGAAGATATATATTGCAAAACTTCGTAATAATGTTTAGTGCATTAATATGTCATGCACATGATCTGAAAATCCCACATCTAGCCAGAGATTTTCCAAATAGATTAAAAAATTGCCCCAAATAAAATACAAATTTCCAAATAAAAATCATATCCAATAATGTTAGTTATCAAAGTTACTTGTAAAATTTAATTTAGATTTTCTTAGTTATAAACATATTTTAAATGTATTTTACACTGTTTTACATTGGAATTAATTAACCTGCAAGATTGAGAGAGTAAATTTGTTTTAAATGTACATTGTTTTTCCATTGAAATTAATCCATAGATTAAGAGAGTGCATGCATAACATTTAGATTATAAAATGATTTAAAATGTATTTTACATTGTTTTCCTATTGAAACTGACCCAGAGGATTGAAAGAGTGAGAATGTGCGTGTAATATACTGCTGATGAAGTAATGTCTTCATATTTATGAATTTCCAAAGCAGAAGATGATAAAATATAAAGTAACTTCATGACAACTAACAGCTCTTAAATATATATATATATAAAACAAAATAAATGTCCGCTAATATCAATAATACAATAACAAAACTTAAATATATTCCAAACAACGGTAAACAATTTATAATACAATATAAATAAAAACTCATAAAGAAATATTTTCGATTATATTCATAATCATTTTCAACTCAACTTTCAAAATGGAATCATCTATTACCAACCGGAAACATATATATATATAAAGATATCAAGCACATGCATGAAATCAGGTTTATACTGTTGAAAATTTAAAATAACAGGCATTGAAAATTGTCTTTCATTATAAGTATAACTTTGAAACTTACTGGTTGCTTTCTTTAGCCTTACAAACACTTCTTTTTTTTTAATAATCCTTTTTCTTTCTCTATTTCTTAGCAAAGCTAAAGTAGTGCTCAGCTGCAAAGTGAAACAAACTAGATATCAAAATATCTCAAATATTAATTGCAATAAGCTAATAAGCTACTTGATAAAAAAAAAAAAAAATACATTCAAACTACCAGAAAAAAGAATCATAAAAAAAAAGTTAAAAAGAAAAATGATTAAACTTCTACTGTCAGATTAATAATGTGAAAAAAAAGTTGAACCTTTAAATAATTTTCAAACTAGTAATATTTTTTATAGTATGGGAAAAAAATGTTAAGGTTTCAAAATATCAATTTAGTACCATTTGTTGACATCTATATATATATACCAAGGTTGCTTCTGCGTTATTATGTAGAGCAGAGTGGCCAACCTTATTTCTACCAAGAGCAATTAGATATTTATAATAATCACAGGCCATACAAAATTATCAATTTAAAAATTAGCCTTCTATATTTGATTAAACATTTAATTAATTTATCCCTAATCATTAGGGTTGGGTAATTTTTGTAGCTGGCAGGCCAATTTCAACTAGCCCTTTATAAATGAAGGTCATAATTTTTTTGTGAATTAAAATTAAAGTAACATCATTATTATTAATGACTGTTCCACATTTAATGACAATTTTTTTCAATTTACCTTATAACTATTCCTTGTGATATTTTTATATTCTAAAAATTTTTTTAATATTCTAGACAGATTAATTCTACAGAAGTGAGAATGCAGTCATTTATAAATTTTCCTTCAGAAAATAATTTCGAAGTTTCTGGATTAACAAAAATATACTTTGATCCATTTCTGTTGAAATACCCAATTTTCTGTGACAATTTGTGTTATGTTACCCAGGGAAGGCATCATAATAAAAAAATACATGCAAAATAATAATAATAAAACAAAGTAAAATTTTTATTTTCTTTTTGCGAATATACAATTAGTATGTGAAAATCACTATAAAAGCAAACAAAATGCCCTCAGCATCAAGATTAAATCTATAGTAAGATAGACCACACAATATAGATAATTTGTTGGAATAGTGAACCTCTGACAGAATGAAATAGAACTATTACAAAAGATTGGATATAATTGACAAAAATAAATATTTTATTCTACTTAACTCTTAATTTAATATTTGAACTATACATGTGTTTAAATAGAAGTTTTATACAAGGCCATTTTATATTCATTTTTGAAAGTGTCCAGGGACTATATTGAAAGCTTTTAAGAGCTGGAGATTCTCCATCCCACCCCTGATAAAGAGGAACATGAGTTTGTAAATCTGCATGTACTATTTTTCTTCTACTAATAATAGCTTACTTTATATTAAAGTTAATACTGTCATACTCTTTCCTGTAACAATATTCCAAAAAAAACCTCTCTATCTTTTTATCTGTAATCTTTATCATCTTTTTTTCTTCATGATATAGGATGATGATGACAAAAACTAATCACAATTGTACAATAACAAAATATCATTAGAAGCAATTGAAAAACTACATCTGTATACAATCATAAAGTGCACTATTGTCTAATTATAATATTTAAATAATTGCCAGAAGACCTCATAATACTAAACAGTAACTTGTTTTTATAAATAAAAGCCTTATTTCTTATAATTTAAATATGAAATGGTTAACAAATATGCTTGGACGTCTAAATACATTCAAAATTTAATGTTAGATAATGGAAATAGTCCAAAATATAATTACAAATGCTTCGTATATAAATTATTTTTGGCTTCTTTGTTTTTTTTTGTTTACAAACATGGAGTTTTTATTCTAAGTTATAAATACACCTGGGTCTCTTTTTACGCGGACTTATTTAACATGATTTTGAAGTTACGTGATTCATGTTTCACAGGAAGTCGAACTCCGATAATGCGATATTACTTTAAATAATAAATTTCACGCACTTACGTTATATTGAAAGTAATAGCACATTATTGGAATTCGACTTTCATCTTAGTAATTTCAATATTTTTAGTGCTTTATAATAGTAAGATTTTATGCAATAATGAAATTAAAATCATGATTTCCACATTTTATGTATACACACATTAAATTTTACAAGATTATAATGTAAATTCGTTCAAACATAGTGCATGTTAATTTTGCATTTTAAATCACATTCTGTTTTTGCTTTTTAAAAAAGAACGTAATCAATTATTAATCATTTAATTTCCGCAAGTTTATTTTTAAAAGGTGAGTAATAGCAGTGGGCACAATTAAATTTGACAATTAAAAATTAAAATCTGATTTTTAATTGTAATTAACAATTTAAAAATTACTTACGGTGACTTGAAATTAATGTGATGTAAAACGAAATTTGATTTTTAAACGGAATTGAAAATTAAAAAATTAAAAACAAAAATAAGAATTTAATTTTTAGTTGTTAGTTTTAATTAAATTTTTCCCAGCAGTGGTGAATAAATGTCTTTTTATTATCATAAGTCTAAGTTCATAAACAATTAATAAAATCATCATCTCAAAGATTAATTACTAATTACGTTGTCAACAGAAAACCATTAACACAATATGAGAGTGAACTTGGCACTAGTTGTATTTCCTCTTGTGAAGAATCTATTTTTTACCAGTTTGCAAACGAAACTGTTTATCAGCAAATAGCGATAATAATTAAAACGTGTATAAAAAATGTAAATTACTGTACTGTAAATTATGCATAAAAATATATTATTTTGAATAAAATTAAATATTATAGTTAAAAAAAGTTTGTCTTGTATCTTTTTTTTTCAAATTTGAAATTTTTTATTACTCATATTTTATTTTTTTTTGCGTGCGAATTTTAAAGTAAATTTTACATTGGTGCTTTGCTTTTACACGAGTTTTGAAAAATCACAGTCCGTATTCCCCCTTTTTCAAGGTAAGTTACGTCTATTTTTGCACGATTTCGTTTGCACGTGTTTTCTGAGGAACCTATCTATCGCGTAAAACGAGATCCAGGTGTAATATTAATATATATATTTTGTAAATAAAATAAATGGAGATTTCTTACAGAAAATTCTTTTCACAAATTTTTATCTGAAAACAAAAGATTTCAATTTTAATAAGATTCTAATTTCAACATTTTTATTTATTTATTTTAAAAAACAGATTTCCTGAAAAGAGAGATCAAATTGAAGTTTGGTGAAGTTTATAAGTAATAATCAATTACTATAACAACATATCCATCAGAAAGTGAGTCATATTTATCTGGAAATATTTCAAAGGTTAATTATAATTCAAGAATTCTTATTAGCAGTCCTTAGAAATGAGCATGGCTGTTTTAATAGAACAAAAGGGTGCACAGACAAACAAAAAGTTAAAACTAAGTTTCACAATACAAATCAATCCATGAGATAGAAATATATCCAAATTAACCACATGTAAATACTGTAATCTATGTGTTTTCTTATTAAGCTATTTCTTAACTTTTCTTTCCAAAAAACTTCAATACCTTGTATAACTGTACTTCATTATTGCATTCTAATAAAAGTTATATTCTCCTAATACTGCTCCTCTAGAAAGTGTTTTAAAATAGTCTTTATAACATATAAATAAGGTAAGCCTTTTCTGTGAAAGCCTTACTCAATTTACTATAAATATTTTTTAAGAAATCTGTAACTTCTCATCAGAGATTTTATATCACTATCATTAAAAAGCAGAAGATATACAATTGATATTATTACAGATATCGTTAAATGAAAGTTTTTCAATAGTTTTGATTTTGAAAGAAAAGTTCTGTTTCACTTGTTTGTCTGTAGATATATGGTTAATGACTTTTTTTTTTCAGTATTTACTATAAATGGCAGTAAAAAGTTTACAAATAAAAATAGCAAATCTTTAAACAAAGGAAACATATTTTTCACTGATTAGTAACAACACTAACAAACCTATTGGGAACCAAAATAACACATGTATATGTTTATTGGCTATTTTCTTTAGTTAAATGACAGAGTAATTTACGCAAAGGATATTTATATATAAAAAAAAGGTTTCCTGTTTTTAACAAAAAAAATGTTTGTCACAACAAAATATTCATAAACAGATAAAATAACAATGATATCTCTTGATTTCAAGGAATTGCTAAAGGAATTGAACAAATATAACAATGTCAATAGAGATTATGCTGAAAACAAGTGTCTTTTTTTAAGTGATTTTCATTTATTTTACTTTTTATTCATATCTTAATGGATATCAAAATATATAGTTGATACATAATATTATATAATATGTAAGTCTATATATACAACATAAGTGTTTTAATATATACAGTATGTAAATACTTAAGATATATTTTAAAATTTTAAATTACATAAACACATTAAAACATCAACAAATATAAAACAAGAATTTCTAGATGATTCCAAATTGGTAAATTTTAAGCACATTTGTACATAATGAAAATACCTGCAGCGACTTTCTCATAATGCATTTTAATAATTGTTGTGATAATCAATTACAATGTGAATTAAAATTTAGAAAATTGAAATATTTTTTTGCTAATTTGTAGTTTTCTATTTATTTTTGATTTTTTTTCAAACCATGGACATGAAAATGGGTGAATTCTGAGACAATTAAGGTAGAGAAAGTTATAAAATAAGTTCTTAAAAATTTTCAAGAAGTTATTCCCCTAATAATGAAAATAATGTCAAAAATGATCAACTAAACATTACTTTGGAGAAATTGATCTTTAAAATGAATACAGTTATTTTGTTGTCCACCCATTGAAGATGGCTTTAATTTATAAAGAGACTTGCTATTAACATTTTGTTTGGTGTGTATTTTTGTAGAAAGCAGAGAAAATTAACTTAGAACAAGAAAAGAAAAATATATATATATTTTTGCAAAAAATAAATAAATTGTAGAGCAGAAGTTTAAAAAAAAAAAAAATACTTCATTGACAAAACAAAACTGAAGCAAAATGAGAGATGAAAATACTTATGTTAGACATAGTAAAATTATGAGAGATATGTTGAAAACTCTACAAAGAATGAAAAAAAAAAAGATGGAGAAGATAGAAAAAATTCAATGGGGATCTAAAAGTGCTTTAAAAATAGAGCAAAAACCTCACAACACTTTTATCTTGTTTTTATATATATATATAAATTTAAAGTAATAAAATATTTGATTTGACAAAACAATAGCAATAACAACAAAAAACTATTTGAAAAGTTAGGATAACAATTATTTATTTTTAGTTGTAAATTTAAAGAATAAATAATAATAAAAACACACTAAAAGAATTCAATTTTAATTTCATAAAAAGCCAAAACTGCCTATTATTAAGTAATGGCCTCTGTTAATATGCTCCATTAAAACCAGCAAAGAAGACATCACTTACTAGGCTAATCAATTTCTGGGTAGTATTTTATACTTATTTTGCCCTCTACTTAAGAACTCAACACACATTAAAAAACTGATATTTTAATGACTAGCCAGATTCATCAAGGATCAGTGATCTAAAATAAATCCTACACTTGCCTAAAAATTTACCAGCAATCTAAAAAAAATATATTCCAATTTCTAATCAGTTTCAAAATTCTGATTATGTATTTACTTAATGGGTGGGTGGATTTCTAACGACTACAACATAAAAAGTTTTTCTTAATTTTATCGATTTCATTATTCAAGTATATGCTAATGATATGTGTATATTCATTTTTGATTGCTTAAAAAAAGTTAGCATTAATCAAATAATTATTTTTACATTTTTAATTAAAATAAATGATAGTTTAAAATAATTAATTAATTATATATGAAACTAAATTAAAAAGAAATTCAAATATTCATTTTCAAACCAAAAAATAATATTAATGAATTAATTACATGTGTTAATATGTAATTAAATTCTTATTAATTTTCAACGATTTATAACTATTTCCATTTCTCTCTTCAGATATATATGTAAAGGGATATTTTTTTGACAAAATTACCATTTTTATTATTAATAAACTAATGAAACACAATTTTAATATCCCAAGTCGTGCTCCCACCCACCCAATTTATTTTTCTTCTCTTGAATTAAGATTTTAAAGACTGAAAATAAATTATAGCTTTCTTTAGTTTATATTGAAAATATATCTTCAAAAAATGATCACGAAAAGATAGAAATTCCATTCGTTAAGTTTATGCAATAATAAATTTGAAATAAGAAACCCTATAAATTATAAAAAATTGGTTTTATAGAAAAGGAAAGATAGACTCATTATAGAAGTAATAAATAATGTCCAGTCCTCTAATAAATTAACAAACCGAATGAATTCTCTGTATAGAAATATTAAAATATACACAACATATAATAAATTATCTTTATATATACATACAAACGATGTATCCCATGTTGTGAATATATATGGCAAATCCATTAATTATTAAGCCACAAAAATCTTCTTACAATTATTAATAGTTACTAAAAAAAATTTATACATTACCATTATGAGTATTAAAAATGTGCAAAAAATTGTACACAATGAAGCTTAATGCATTTTTGGATCAGTTTCCAATCAATCTATTGACAACATATGTATTTATCATCACATTTTCATTAAATTTTGAATATTTGCATATTTTTATTTAAAAAGTTAAACAATTGTGTAACAAAGATTAAGTGGAAATTGTTACATAAGATGCAAATCAAAGAATAGTGTCAGCAAATGTACTTCTTCAATTTTCTCTGTGTTGGTTTTATTACAAATATCCATACATCACAGAAAAAGACTAATAACTAAGACTTGGAAATCATTCTGATGAATTTACTTTGACAACAAATCTGTATAAACATATGTAGCATATAATAGCTCACATTTAGTTGATAAGCAATGATTATATGAGAATATGTACTGTTTATTGAACTGCAAGTATATAGTGCTTTTCAACATGCACATACTTTAAATTAAGATTAAAGTGCAAACAAACTTTTAAAATAATAAGTGTACAGTTATTAATAATACAGTGAGAGGACCCATCAATATTTTACTGAGTATATGTTCACTTATACATTAACTGAAGCAATATAAATAAGAAAAAAAGTAACTTCCATATTTTTATTTTAAACTTAAATAAATAATGAAATGTCTGAATTTCATTGCCGTTAAATATGCTCTGGGTAGAATTCTAATTAACCAATAATCTTTTTCTCTTATAAAAACATAATAGTGTCCTTCTTATCAATAAATTAGGATCTCTCTAATTGTTTTTTAAAGTTACTATCAACTTTTAGTAATGTTCTAAAATTTTGTAAAACATTTTAGCAATATGCTCAGAAAATATTTTATTATACAAAATACTGGACATACAATTCAGAAAGAATAATAAAGAAATAATAAACTTTGTGTGCTTTCAATATAAATCAATTTTTTTTTATTAATATATATATATATATAATCATGTAAAATGCTCTGGGATAGAAAAATGGCTAATTGTATATTGTAAGATTTATTTACAAATTTTACTATTTTTTTTTAAATGTGATCATGTACAGTATTCAGAATACAAAAAATGGTTGCTTGAATATTATAAAATCTGTAAATTAAAATTTTTTTTCCAGTTGGTTTATTTAATTTTTGTTTGTTTGTTTATATTTTTCTTTCAATAGCATATAATTGAAGTCATGTAGCTAGATACAACGTTTATTACATTTTGTCTTTAATTTTTTTTTCAAGTAATTTTTTCTATTTTATAATGGGATAAGAATGTTTTTAAATTTATTGCATATACATTTCTGAAAATGAAAAATTATTACAATTATTTTCTACAGAAAATCTGACCATGGTAATGTTTGTCTCTGTTAATATTATTTGAAATTCATTTTATATAAGTTTTAAATTTTAATTACATTATTCATCAAAACATGGAGCAAAAAAAATTGAAAAATTCTCTCAATGTAATTTTTTTTATTTTTAACAGAAAGTACTTTTTTTTTTTGGTGAGATAGGTTCAATCGACTTTATAGTTCCTTGGGGTTTTTTTTTATTAAAATATAATTAAATAAAAATACTTCCAAAAATATTTTTTGATTTTAATTATAGTTAGTATTTACAAATAATTCTTTATATACATGTGTAATAAAGATAATTACGTTATTATCATTTTTAAAAAAATACATATATATATAAATTTCAGGCAAACATTTTAAATTTATTGATAACATTATCAATAAATAAAATAGAAAATATACAAATCTTTCAAATTTTTTTATATAAATGTTTTTTCTTATTTGCTTTCTGTTTTAATTTTAAAGTATATAATTATAATAAGTTAAAGAAATGCATTTTTTAATTATATACATTAAAAACTTAGGGCTGAATATCTATTTTCAAACATATTCAATAAAATACTTGTATTTAAAAGAGTATTATTTGAGTGCATTCTTATATTAAAAGATTAAAATTTATATGCACTGCAGTAATAAAAACCTATTAACATGCCAGACAATAAGAAATATTTCATTATGGTACCCATTATTAATAAATCTATTTTTCAATAGAAATTTGATACATATAGTCATACCAAAGATTAATAGTTTTATGCTCACTAAGCATTAATCTTTTATTTTTACGAATGATATATATATATAGTTATATTTTTATCATTAGCTCTGTTAAGAAGAATACAGCTTTATTTAGTTATCTAAAATGCCTCATAAATAAGAATATTATATAAGAAACAAGCTATTATAATAATTTCCTATGGCAAGAAATTTAACGTTACCCTAAATTCAAAATATTTTATAAGTTAAAAATCCAAAGAAAGAAAAAGCAAAGATTAAAATTGAAATTGATAATTAATCAATAAACATTTTTTTAAGTATAATATGAATTTTAAAATGCACTAACCTGTAAGTAAATAAAGTGTAAAAACATTTTAATTGCTATGGTTTTAAATTTATTACAAAGATAAAATTGATATCCCACTGAATTAAGATTTGTATTAAAATGAAGCATATAGAAGAAAAATTAAATTAACATAATATACATTTTAAAACTTAATTTTGGTTCAAAAAACTTTATATTCTGGCATAAATGTTTTTTTTTTTTACTTGTAATTATCAAACCGATAAATGTCAAGCTTTTTTTGCAATACTGTGATTTTTTTTGTATGCAAATGCAGTTTTAATTAAATAAAAAATTAGTTCAATTAATGTAATGTAAATTGATTGTTATAGATTTAATAATGTAAATACTTAAATGGGGTAATTAAGATATATGTATATGTATGAAAATTTTAATAAAAAATTAATAAAAAAATGTTTTTATGATACTGTGCACACTTTTAGATCTACTTTTACTATATTTTAATCTTATATTTAATAAAAGTATATTTTTAATTAAGTGATGAATACAAAACATTTTTATTTATTTGTTTTTATGTGAGTGTTTATGTCTGTGATGATAACAGTCTTTTCTTACAATATTTCAGAAATCTATTTTCAGACTGCAAAACAAGAATACTGAACCAAAGTTATATAACTGTGTCATATTCTCTATTTATTGTAATTGAAAATTATTTTTGTATGATATCTGTTATAATTACATAAAAAACAAATCTTGTAATTTTTTCAGTGGGATTAAATTTTCTTTGATGACTGTGATATGCTATGATATCAATGGTTTTTTTAACAAATTGCAGATATCTTTTTTAAACAAATCAAAACATTTTTTTAAAGATAGCTAATTGATTGTTAATTCAAGCAGCAGATAAAATTTTATAAAATGGCTACCATACAAACAAATGATATTTTTTTTAAAAATAAAATGTTGAAATTTTTTTTTAAAGATCGCTATGGTGAATAGTTGATTGTTAATTAAAGTAATGGTTAAAAACTGATAATGATCACTATAGCAAATCTTTGTACAAATGTTATATGTGGAAAGTTATCTTATTGCGCTAATAATTATTATTAACAATCACAACTGAATGAATTAATCATTATTTTTTCTCTCATTCTTTATTTTCTTTTTATTATTATCCTTTGTCATTTAAATTAGTAATAAGTCTCAATATCAAAAGGATCTCACACCATTTTTATTTCGTTAACTGTGATAATAGTTTTGTATATTTGTGCAACCACATTTATATTCTTTAATTAATGTATTCCTTACTGCAGTGGTAGAATAGTAGAAGCTGTAGCTCAAAGTCACAGGATTACAGTTTCAGCTTTTACTTCTGGTGCTGAAACTTATGAATTCCTAAGCAATGAGCCAACCAATCAATTTTATTTATTAAAACAATTCTGTATCCAATCTTTTTTGTCTTCTTTATTTTTTTAACTTTTTATTTTTTGTCTTTCTTCCCATCTTTCTTTATTTTTTCATAAATCAGAATGTTCACATTGACATACAAATAGCTTTTAAAAATGGTAATATGGTTATTCCATTGTCTATTATCACAGAGTTATTGTTTTTTACAAATTATCATTTATCTGAGCAAGAAAAAATAGAATTAAAATAATTGTACTCATAGAAAAATAAAATCAAAAGATGAGATTGCATCCAAACTACAATCAATAATGTGCAAAAGTATGCAGTTATTACATATCTTTAGAAAAATTAGAGTAAAAACTTAATACACTATGCGATCTACTTTCAAAGAGATCAAATGATGATGATACAAAAATTGCTATTATTAGCCATTGTAGGAGGGTCAGCATATAAATGTTTTCATTTTGCTTATGAGCTTTCTATTTGTGATTGTACATATGTAAAATCATTACACAGTGGCTGCTACAGTTGATAATACTCTGCTGTACAATATCTTCCTGCATGGATTAATGTGTTTTTCTGCCGACCAACTTCTACAATCCATATTTTTTATGCATATACAGTTTTGGGGGCATTCAATAAAAACTTCATATTTAATATTTACATTTTTATTCATTAATGTTATTTAAAAAAAATAAAAAAATTGTGTAAAAATTAATTACAATATTTACACTTTATAAATATTACCAAAAGTTTGGATAAATTGTATTTACACTTTAGTTATTATTATTTTTTTGTACTAAACCACATTTGCTAATATAAAAATAATAAAAATGTAAAGTGTTTATCATGCCCATTAAGGATAAGTTATTAATCTAAAGGTAAAATAAAATATTACATGAAAAGTCTTTATATGCATTATATAAGTGAGTATATTTGATTAATTTATTAATCTACAAATAAAAAAATCATGAAAAATCTAGACATCGACATTTACATGTTATAATATTCACCTTTTATTTATTATCATTAATTCTAATTAACAACTAATATATATTCAGTAGTAGTAAATATTGTAATTAATTGTTGCATATTTTTTTAAAATAAGACTAATGAAAATAAAAATGTAAATACTAAATATGTTTCCTATCTGCCAAATTTTTGTGAAGATTTACTGTACGCCTCTGAAACTATATATTTATAAAAAAATACAAGCTGCAGACCAGTTTAGCTTATTAACCCTCATCTGCAATGAAACATGTTCAAAATTTCTTCACAAAAAGTACTATTTCTCCATAACTTTACATCATAGTATTGATATTATTCTAAGTGATAACGCCCCACTTTTTTTCCTTTAAATAGATTTTAATGTAATGTTTTTATTTATATTAAAGTTGAAAAAAAATCTGAAGTGGTCAGCATCTTATAGCCTTTGCTAAAATCAAAACACTTCTTTGTTCTTTGACAGAAAGAAATGTCAGAGGATGCTCACATCCTTCTAGTCTAATTTTCATGTGAAGAATTTGAAGTATAATTTGTGCTTGTTTATATTATTATTAAACACTAATTGGTTGATTATTATAAAGAAATACAAATGTAAACTTTCAATTTATTCATTTGTGTTTTATTTTTAAAAATAGAAGTTAATAAACTTGACCACAATATAAAGAAAAAAAACAACTGCCTATTATATCATTATCTGTCAGAATTGACTTTGTATTAAAATCTTTTAAAATGTTATAATTTTTGTAAGAAAATATCAGATTTTAACTGCTTTGGATTATTAAATGGGTATTATCATAAATCTACCTTCATTCATTCACATTTTAAAAAACAAAAATAAATTCATTAATTTTTAGTTTTTGTATTTACATAAATATCTGTGATAATGTTTATAGTATATTGTTATATTTACAGGTCAGTTTTTAATTATTTAAAATGATTATATGTGATTTTTTAGAATATCATTCACTTATAAAATCAAATTAAAAGAAAATCAAGTCCAATTTATCATTTTAGTATAAAATAATTATATAGTAAAAGCAGAAAAGTTGAGCTCTTCCAAAAACTCTCAACAGATGAAACAATAGAAAGATCAGAAACCCAAAGAATTAATTAAACCAATACAAATATTATTATTTTAAAAAATTTCAGGTAATGTTTGATAATTAGTATAATTTTCGTAAGTGGCGTTAGTGTCATAACAATTTTAAGAATCCTAAATATTAATCATCATTATATTCATCTCATTGAAATTAAATATTATAACTAGTGGTCTCCAATTTGATAACACAAACATCATCGTTTTCTTTAAAAAACTATCCTGATTTATTTTATAAAAATGTCTGCTAATAAAAATTATTTTTTACAATAAATGTCTGAATTAAAAGGAAAAAAAAATATTTGAAATATTTTAGTTTGGTCAATGAAAACAAACAAACAAACAAAAAAAACAAAAACAAGATATTTTATTGCTTGATATTATTACACTAGATTGAAATTTGTATATAAATTTTCTATCAAACCCATTTTGTGGCAATTTTCATAATAAATAATGCTTTCAACTTAAAAAAAAAAAAACTTCATAAAATCATTAGTATTCATAGCATTCAAATATAAAAAAAATATATTAAATCAACAAATGCTTAGTTAATATCACGAGTAATAATGTTAATGTTTTCATAATGTATTAATATATAGTTGAGCTTTCAAATACTTTGATTTTAATTTTCTATGAAGACAACTATTCCAGATTTATTCTTTATTGCTTGGATACATCATGGTTTCTATATTTATAAAGATAAATATAGAACACTTATAAAATAACAAAATAAAAATGTTTTTTTTTCGTCACATTTAAAAAAAAAGATGTTGCTTAGTTCTTTAATCATATTGCCCAATTTTTTCTCCAAAAGTTAGGATTAAAACCTGTATGCTTTTATATAGTGATTTATTTCATTTAGAATTTTATAAACGAAAAATTATAAATTTGCTTACTTGGAAGTTCTGTCATACTGTTCTTCTATTGGTTCACAAGGTATACTTGCCACCATTACACCATTTTTAATATCATCAAAAGTCTTTCCCAGATTAATACCTTCAATTGTTAATTCAGTGCCACCTTCCCACGGACCAGTTGTTGGATAAAACTGCAAACATATATAAAAAAATAACAAATTATTATTTTATATAAATCTTTATATTTAAAATAGCATACCCAATCTCATAAAATATATTTACTCATAATCCATTACCAAAATAATAAATGATTAAAAAATACAAGATCTTATATGTAATATTTTATTTTAATATATATTGCTACCATTTGTATCAATAAGCACTTGTACTATGTATTATGCAAAATTATATAACATTTGAATTTTGTCTATAAGAAAATTGTCTTAAGCTCTCTTGGATATGTCCATAAATTATTATACTCTCTTCCCTTGATTCTGTCAATAAATGATATCAATCTCTTGTTTATTGTTCGAATATAGCCTACAAAAATTCAGTAATGCTTAAATTAGATGTGATTAGGGAGACAATTGGAAAATTCTCAAATATGTCTCACCCACATATATATCAAAGTAATATTTGTTTGCATGGAATGAAGCACTGTCATCTTACAAAGATGATAGCATTGTCTGGAAATAATATTTGCATCAAAGAAAGAACTAGCTCACTACCATATTTCCTTGATGACAAAAATATGTCTGACTGATAGTTTTCTTTTGATAATTATCAACTATAAAGGCTTTCACTCATATAACATTATTCCAATGATATCATTGCTCAAATCCTACACTTGTAAAACCACCAACTTTGCATCAACATTTTAAAATAATAATTCAACTTTGATGAATTATTTTGGTAAATACTGTAGACTTGAAAATTTTTATAATACTTTATAATATCCTTGATTTCTCTCTAAGTAAGCATTGATTTTTGACTATGGTTCTCATAGATTTCATTTTTATATATAATAATTTCAATCGTCATCTTTCACGATGTTGATCTGGAAACACTAATACAATTTACATTATTATTCGAAAACAATGGACAATACTTTAGTAGTTTTTACAATACCAACACTTTGACTCCTTTTAAAATTGATATGAGCTGATATGATTACAAATTTGATATCATCAATATATCCTTAAACTTTTATCAATAATGTAGAAAAAAAATCTTAGAACATTTATTCATTTCTATGTGACATGATGTCAAAAATAAAAATACATATATGATAGTGTTCCATAATTTTGTTTAACCTATATGTAAATACAACAGAATGAATATATATATATATATATACAAAAAATATATATAAAAAAACTATTTGTATGTAAAACTACTTGGTTTTCATCAGAAAAAAAAAAAACAGTAAAATGGCAGTGTTCAAAAATTACATATGCAATATATTTGACAAAAAGATCTTCTTCTTTTTTCCTATGTCATAGCATCGGCCGGGACGCGAACCCACAATCGTCTGCAACCAACTACTTGCTTGCATGGCGGCTGCGATACCTCTCGGCTAACAACGCAAAGAAAATTTAACCAACCAATGGCAAATTTAATATAATAATCACACTTCACAAATGACTGCAAACTTAATTTAAAATCGTACACAATATATATAAATGTATATATATATGACTGTAAAAATAAACTAATTTTGACATTTTTCATATGAATGAAGACAAACTGGTATCAAAACATTTTAATTTACCAAATCATTCAATTGATGATTTGAGAGTAATGATGTTATAGAATGATTTTTCTTCCACAAGAGAGAAAACAAAAGAAAAGTTTTTTTTTTACTTTTAAATTCAAGACCTTATACCCAATAAAATGAACTTAAACATAAACACCATCAAATCTTTAAATTACCTAGTTTCCTACAGCATTCTTTTATTATCTTTTTATTATATTTGTATATTTACATTTATATATACACGTAAGTGATTATGGATTAATACATGTCTCTTTAAAATTAACATCTAATTACTATAAGTTCAGAATAATTTTTGTATATATATATCACACATTTGTTTATTTATACAATCATATATATATATTGTAATGTTATGGTTGGGCTTGATGTTCATTAAATTATATTTTATCAATCCATGAACTAAAATTTTAAATTTTAATTAACTGTATTCTTAATTATTTAAATCTGTTGTTTGAATCAATGGTGTAATGAAATGGCTATTAATTTTATTAGATGAGAATAGAAAAATTAATAAATAAACCTCTCTAAGATGGTAAATAATCAGATTGTTCAACATATATGTTAGCTTTCTGCCAGGTTGTGTGTGGGCCTGATTGCATATGATTTGACATATAAATAAGCTTCCATATTTATGATATAATAATATAACACTACTTTAAAAAACCATGAGATTGCTTTAATATTTTTACGGTAAATAATAGTTTATCAACAGACTTAAGGTTAGAATTATTTTTAAACAAAACAATATCATTAATCTTTAAATATTTTTTTACAATATTCTAAAATATTAGTAAATGGTTCAATTAGTTATAATCAAGGTTTAAAGGTGGAGATTTGCTAATTTTAAGCAAATATCTCTACTGATAATAAAAAATCTGATTGGCTTATTAATATACTATCAGCCCCTTGGCTAAGAAGTTTATAAATTAGTTAATAAAAACTGGAAGGGGGGATTATTTTTAAATAATCATGGAGATCATTTCCAACTATCAAAGAAATCTATTTATTATTTAAAGTATATAAACTATTTAAAATTTATTATTTTCTATAGTGAAAAGTATAAATTAGTTGTTGTTGTTAATTAATAAAGCATGGAGTAAATTTTAATGTACCCTTCATCCACAATAGGATACATTATAACCACCAACTGATAATTTCAAAACTGGTATTCATGGACAAAATCGAGGTTAAAGTAAGAAAATGGCTACCAAGGTTAAGCTAAACTATAAGTGAGTCAAGAAATTCATAAGCAATAATTTTCATAAATTACCTTATAATTGTTTTATCTATAACAATCATAAAATATGTAACAAATGTTGATATAATGAATTTAAAATTATGATAGAAAGTAGTTTTGGAACTTTCCCTAATAGGGAAAAATTACAAGCAAACTATATTAAAACTTATGTCCAATTTTAATTGCTAAATAATTCTCCTGATACATGTATAAAATGGAATGCTATTTTAAAATAGATGTATATGCTATTAATTTCTACTAAATGTTACAGAATTTATAGAATATGCAGAAAATAATTAAATTATTTTATTATGTTTAAAATTAGTAATAATAGCAACTTGTACCAGTCTAAGTCTTATTAATTATAAATTAATAAACTATTAATGCCAGAGTTCTCAGAAATATTTTCACTGAAATTCTTAATATTAAATGTCATAAACTACCTCGAATTTACAGGACAATTAGAATATGACTTTACTTAATTGTAGTGGAATTATGACTATTAAACAAAATAATGTCTGCCAATATTATCTCAGTTCACCTTAATTCCAAATTGGTAATTCATTATATTAATAATTGTGAATTTTAAAAATACAATAGGATATTTATTGGGTAGCTGGATTATACCTTAAAATTAAATAATAATAAACAGCAATAATCCTTTTAAAATCAATGTTTTTCTTTGTTGCATTTTCTTTCAGTTTAAAAGTTTTAAAAAAGGGAGGGATCAGAATTAAATAATGATTTGGCAATGCTTTAATATATATATATATATATTACCTATGGTTAATAAATATTAGCTCGAAGCATCCAAAATAAAGTGATTCTAATAAATACATTGAAGATTGATATTTACAAACATTTGTGATAAACAATAAAATTTATAATGATGATATTACAGAAGATAATCTTCCATCCTTATTATACATTCAAAGTTAAAAGCTGTTTAAGTTGATATTTTTCTATAATTCAATTGGTGTATTCACAGGAAGGAATAAATAGTTTAATCACAATATTTACCAAGGCAAAATGCAGTGAGAAATGCACAATAATTATAGTATTATTAAGAAGCAAAGAGCATTACAAGGCCTTCAAAATAATTCTGCAGTTTAAATTGTTACATTCAAGTTTTTCCTTTCTTCACGGAATACATATGAAGAAATCTTATTTAAGAATATTTTTTTATTTATTTTATTGTGTATTTAATATTCATAGGTGTTCAGCAGTTGATTTGCTCATAAAACAAAAGGGAACCGAAATAACTTTTATATTAAATTTTTTTAAAAATCAAAAAAAATTTTTTAAAAAAAAATTTTTTTTTTTTTTTTTTTTTTTTTATTAAAAAACCTTTAAAAAAAAGCACTGAAGATACAATTCAATTGGATGATCTAGCATTTTAATTTTTTTATACACCTGGGTCTCATTTTACGTGGATTTATTTAATGCGATTTTGAAGTTGAGCAATTCATGTTTCTTCGGAAGTCGAACTCCGATAATACTCTATTACTTTAAATAATAAATTTCGCCCACTTATGTCATATTGAAAGTAATAGCACATTATTGGAATTCGACTTTCATCTTAGTAATTTCAATATTTTCAGTGCTTTATAATAGTAAGATTTTATGCAATAATGAAATTAAAATCATGATTTCCACATTTTATGTATACACACATTAAATTTTACAAGATTATAATGTAGATTTGTTCAAACATTGTGCGTGTTAATTTTGCATTTTAAATCACATTCTGTTTTTGCTTTTTAAAAAAGAACGTAATCAATTATTAATCATTTAGTGTCCGCAAGTTTATTTTTAAAAGATGAGTAATAGCAGTGGGCACAATTAAAATTGAAAATTAAAAAATTAAAGACAAAAATAAGAATTTAATTTTTAGTTTTTAGATTAATTACTAATTACGTTGTCACCAGAAAACCATTAACACAACATGAGAGTGAAGTTGGCACTAGTTGTATTTCCTCTTGTGAAGAATCTGATTTTTTTACCAGTTTGCAAACGAACCTGTTTATCGGCAAATAGCAATAATAATTAAAACGTGTATAAAAAAATGTAAATTACTGTAAATTATGTATAAAAATATATTGTTTTGAATAAAATTAAATATTATAGTTAAAAAAAGTTTGTCTTGTATCAATTTTTTTCAAATTTGAAATTTTTTATTAGTTATATTTTATTTCCTTATTTTTTTTTTTTTTGCGTGAACTTTAAAGTAATTTTACATTGATGCTTTGCTTTTATGCGATTTTTGAAAAATCACAGTCCATATCCCCCCTTTTCAAGGTAAGTTACGTCTATTTTTGCACGATTTCTTTTGCGCGTGTTTTCTGAGGAACCTATCTATCACATAAAACAAGACCCAGGTGTATTTAAATGTATATTTTTATTAAATACTGATCACAAGCAAGGTAAAATTATTTAAGATAAAACTTTAAACTTTATTATGTCATTTTTTGTTGTTGTTGTTTTCTGCTTGGTAAAGCTGTGATTACCAAATGATCATGGAAGATAAAATTCAATTTTGATTGAATCTAGGCATATTTAATATTTTATTATATATCATATTATGTGACTAGTTACTACTAGTGATAGTTATTACCAATTAGGAATTGCTTTTGAGTCGATAATTGCTATTTTAATTTCCACTTATTAAATGATGATTATATTCCATTTGTTTGGGGTTCACACTTGTAATGAAGACATTGTTAATTTGTGATATTTGATGGTTGCCATGTTAGATAATCATGATATGATGTATTGTTATGTTTGTTTTTTTGTATTATATCCATGTCAGCTCATGTGAGGCATACTTCTTTCCTTACCCTGTGTGAAAGTGTTACATCATTATTATGGATGAATTGTGTAGATAAATTAAGGTTTATACTGTTACAAAGAGTTCTGTGTATTTTTTAAAGGTATGAACCACCCCTTTTCCCTCATATGTCTATAGATGTTCCAAATAGTGGCACTGAAATATCAGACCATTTGCAGTCATGAAATGACCTTGGTCTAGGTTACTTATTTACTTATTTGACTTGGCCCATCACTGCTATACTTATGAATATATTGCATATGGCATTAAATTTCACCACATTAATTCTTGGTGGTTTAAAATTTAGTAACAATAAAATCATCCTTGAGAAGATATGAATTAGATCTGTGAACCATGTTACCATTAGGCAAATGATACCATTTAATAGTAATATCTCTGTTCAGTATTAATTTATAATACTATATTATTGTGTCAGTTTATTATCGGCTCAAAGTGATATCGAATTTACATACCGTATTTATTGTTTGCTACTCTTAGTTAAATATTAGTAAACCAAAATTTTCAATAGGGTTATAGAAAAGTGTTATAATATGATATTAGGTGAGCAAATGTACTATTACAGTGATACTGATTTATTTTAGGTAGATTTGAGTTATATTACCAGCCCAACATCCTGGATAAATAGAATTGGAAAGTTACATAATCTTCTTAATGTCATGAAATAAATATAGTTATCGATGGCTTAAGGAATATTTGTTATCTTAAAAATGCTTTATGTAATGTCAGCCTACCGTTCATTAAATAGTAAGCTTGTGATTATCATATTTATATTTTAATTTTGATACAGAAATTTAATAAATCTATATGTGGTAAACAAAGTTTAATAAATTTGTAATAAGATAGAAATATGTGAATTAAAAGAATAAGAGCAAATAATAATAATACTGTAAAATGTAATGATGTATTATAATTTTGACTTTTGATTTAAGGAGATATTCTTATGTTAGTATTAGAGTCATGCTAGTAAACTATTTTTTTATATATAAAATTTCTTTTTGATAAATTTGTTAAGGGATATATATTTTTTTGAATGTGTAAATATTAATTGTAAATAAAATTTGCTTTGAAACTTAGTAAGTTGTCAGTATTATTATTATTACTATTGCCATTGTCTTCACTCAATATTATCAATTTTATTATATGTTCAGTGTATCATTAATAAATTTTACTAAACTCATATTGAGAGCATATAAAATTTTACTATTGATTGATTAAAATATTGTTGGTATAATGCAGAGATACTACTTCAAAGTGATATCTCAAAAACCAAATATTTGATCTTAAAGAATAATATCCTAATAAATTGTAAAATATAATCATTCACTAAACTTAGTCATACTGGCCAAAGAGGTCAAATTTAAATTATCCTTAGACTATGTTATTATTGTCCTATTATTATTGTCATAATTGTGATCAAAATATTTTAAGATTATATAATGGTTAACATTATCTTATTATTGTGAATTTGCTGAATTATCAGAATATTTAGAGTTTGTCTTTATTATTACCAGTAAAGGAGCTAGATATCCTTTAGTAATTCTCCTTATGTAATATAATTTATTTTAATTTGCTGTATTTGAATAGCCATAAAATCCCTCTTGCTGATCCACATATACACTATGGAATTGTTAAATTCTAAAATCATATGAACCCTGAGAAATTATTGATTAATAATTTTAAACTTTGATTTGTTTGATAGATCTTATTTCTTAAGTTATTCAGTGTACATTATCTTTGTCTCTTATTTTTATTCTTATTGTTTTCATAGATTAATCAAAATCCCAAAGATTTAAATCTTCTTCTTTGATTATTTAAACTTAGAACCTTGTTTTTGTTTTAATAGCATCAAATTAGTATTTCAGGATCCCAATTATCATCACCAACACTGTTGTAATAATTCATCCATTTCTTTATGTTGTTTTAGTTCTATCATTGTCTCATTTAATGACACCAACATAATTTATTAATCCTTCATTGATCTCTATTTCACTGCGAAATTAACTATTCATTACCTTAACAAGTTCCTTTTCTCTTTCTTCTCATTCTTAAGTCTATTCATTATTCATTTACAATAGTTAATCATTATTTGCTCATTACCCTTTTTAATCTTCTACATTTTTATTCATTTGTCATTCATCTCATTCTGCTAATTTCATGATCATTTCCTAGACAGATATCATCCCGATTATTAATCATATTGTATAAATGCAAGTTAAACACATGTCTCTTAATATTATTATCTTTCATGTATTAAAAGGTAGCTTAATCCATATGCTTTATGTAATGTGTTAGAATGTAAGGGATTTAGGGTCAATGTACTGTAATATCTTTAGTGCTATAACCTCTCCTATTCATGCTCTACTCATATGCTTATCCTCATGCACATCATGGTCAGCCTGCCCTGTTCTTATATTCATGTTTACTCTGTTTTATTTTATTTGTACTCTATTATATGCCCTGTTCTCATGCTAATGTGGCTAAACCAGGGTAGTATGAGCTGTGGGGGTTACTATATATATATTAGATACTTCTTTATATTAGGTTTGCAGTCCTTTGAGTGCTTTGATTAGTAAATACACCTGGGTCTTGTTTTATGCAGATTATTTTAATGCGATTTTGAAGTTATGCGATTCATGTTTCTTCTTAATATCTTTCGTATTTCACTATATTTATTAGATATCAAAAAATTTAAATTATTAATAACTTATTTTGACTTGAAATACTTTTTTTTTTTTTTCAAAAATATAACGTTACATTAGCAGCTAACGTGAATATGGCCTGAAGCTGTATTTAGAATTTTAGCTTCTATGTAAATAACCTATTTATACTAATGAGTAAATATAATAGATTTATACTTACAAAAATATCGCAATAAATATTCTAAAAATTTAAACTTTTAAACCGTATTTTGTTATATATAACAGAAATAAATAATCTTTTAGATTTTTAAAATAAAAAACGAAGATTTTATAAACTGAAAATAATCTTTCCAATGATAATGTATAATCTTTTTGTTTTGATTGAGATCTCATTTTTTAAATATAGAAACAGCACGACTAAAAGTGGTACTAGTTGTACATCACATCACGAATAAAAATAAAGTGGCTAACAGGTTTTTCTGGGCATAATTGCTGAGAGATTCTTGACTTCGTTTAAGGAGAAGCCACAATACATCACATGACATCGAATCTGATTTCTTACCAGTTTACAAATGAACGCTTGCGGTAATGATTAAAATATGTATGAAAAATGTAAAATTAAATCCTGTAGTTAATAAAAAAAGTTTGTCTTGTATAATTTTTTTTCAAATATTTGAAATTTTTTATTAGACATATTTTATTTGCTTATTTTTTTAATGCAAATTTTAAAGTAATTTTTCTTGTTGCTTTGCTTTTATGCGAATTCTGAAAAATACAGAACCTATCCCCCATTTTTCAAGGTTAGTTAAGTCTATTTTTGTGCGATTTTTTTTAATGCAGGTTTTCTGTGGAACCTACCTACCGCATAAAATGAAACCCAGGTGTAATCTAGTTGTTTTTTTTTAATGTAGACTAAAATAAATTTGCCATTGGTCCATTAAATTTCCTTTGTAAAATCTTTTAACCAATAAAGTTTTTTTGTCAAATATGTTGCATATGTAATTTTGGTACATCACCATTTTACTGTATTCTTTCTTTCTGATGAAAACCAGTCTTCTAGTTGAAATATAAAAGTAGTTTTACAGACAAATAATTTTGTCAAATATGTTACATACATAATTTTTGAACACCACTATTTTACTGTATTCTTTCAGTTGAAAATCAGTCCTTTGGTTGAAATTAAATACTAGTTTTACATAAAAGTAATTTTTGTTTGTATTGTATTTTTATGTATATAGTTCCTTTAGTTAGTCTTTATATATTTTTTCTATACATATATTTTGCATGACTTTTTATTTCCCTTTTATTTTCTTTGCAAATTCTTGAAAAATATATTTATTAAACTTAATATTATTTTGATTTACTTTCAAAACAATCTGCAATAACTGTAAACAGATATAGCAATCTGTAGTATATTATATACAGAATGGGAGGTAAGGCATGGATGTTCAAACTTTTAGACTTGATGATAACTAATTATTATCAATTATAACATAATAATTAATATGTGAATAAAGAATCATATATAATACTTCTAAAAACATACTAATGTCATGTTAATATACACTTGTTAATAATATATATATACTTAATAATATGCTATATTTCATACACCTTGTAAATGAAGTATTCCAAATATTTAACACATTTTATTACTATTTTAAAAAATCACATTTAAGCCCTATTAATAACATCATCTAAATATATATATTCATCTCAGACTGATATTTTATTTTAAAAGTTGCTGGTGGCAAACATGTAGTTAGAAAAACAACACACACATGGAAAAAGAAAAAAAATTAATACAATCAGGTGTATATTTTTTTAGCTTGTATAATTGTTCTAAAATAATTTTATCTTATACTGCATATATTTTTATTACTACAGTATATATAATTTAAGACCTGAAAACAATATAAATAATAACTGATAGAAACGTAATATATATATATTAATAATTTCTGACAATTTCTCTACAGTAGCATATGAAAATAAACCAGTATTCATTTTATTTTTAAAGAGGAAATTAAAAATATGTTTAATATGAATTTAATTAAAAGCGTGCAAATATTTAAAAGAAAAAAAAATCTAGCCGAGTTACTTAAAAGAGTGAGAGAGAGAGAGACCTCAAAAATCCCTGTTCAACAAAATCAAGACTCATTCAAATCTATTTATAGACAAAAATTTAAAATATCATTATAAAAATAATATTCTCTATAATTGCAATTGAAAATAATATTCTCCCTCTCGGTAAACCTGATATATCTTTGTGAAAAGATTTATGTGAAAATGTAGTCTGTAATTTAAAAAAAAAAAATCACATAAATACAATATACTTTTTTTCCGAAATAAATACAACATGCTTTATATACAATATAAAATGATTGAGAGTGCTTATGAATAAGGTAAACCCTATTACAATGTACTCATGCTCTAGTGTATTAAACTTACTGCTAGAAATATAATTGACCGATATATAAAATCTAAAACCCTTACATATATATACTATATATAAAAAGACGATTCTCAAACATTTATAATTTAACTAGAAACACAACTTTAAACGCAAATTTATTACATAGTGGCAAGCGAGTTTAAAACAACTAATAATACAGTATTTTTCTGAAGGTTTATGATGATGGTGTTTTAGTTGTATTTATATGTTAGGACTATTTCCATCATCTCTCATGAGTATTAAACGTCTTTAGAAAAAAATAACTTTATTTAAATTGAATGTATTTGGAATATTTAAATAAAGTAAAATTTCTCTAAAGGCATTCAATACTCAGATGATGGAAATAGTCCAACATATAAATAGAACTGATAATACAGTTTGCTTCTTTTGTTTCTAACCTAGACAAAATTATGAAAAGACACTAAATTTTCATAAGAATCAGATGATTATTTGTCCACATGACTTAAGATTTATTCAAATAACATTTACATTTAATTATGAATAAAAATTGTAGAGTAAAAATTAACAAATGATACCTCTATCTGATATGATTGCACATCGTTTCTTTTTTGTCTTTCTCAAATTGTTCCTTCTTTTATCAATAACAATAAACTGTTCTACTATTCCATAATTCAACACATCCACACACATAAAAAAACTGAAAAATAATATGCAAATACACTTTAATCACTAATTCTTTTTTTTAAACAAAAAAAATATTTTGACATATAATGCTTGACCATGTTCAATAGCATAGGACCATCAACTTCTTATTTAGTCATCTTTGTAGAAATATAGGAAAAAGCAAGTGCACAGTAAGTGCTTGTGTTATCCTATCTTGTAGACAATTTGCCATAGCTTTTAATGAGATATCAAACATAGCATTGCAACTTATAATTTTTTAATTATTACTATGTTTGTAAAAACAATATTTTGGGGAAAAAATCTTTAGTTATAGACAGAAAAAAAATGCATGGGTATTTTTATTAATATGCAAGGTTTTAGACTAAATTGAGAGATAGCATTGAGATATATAACACTATATAATTATTTCAATGCAAATTTATCTTTAATTATAAAAAAAAAAATTATTTGTCACTACAATGTTAACTACATTTTAAAATATTAATTTGTATAAGAAATTGACCAAATAATTATGTATACATGTTTTTCATGCAATGTTTCTAGGTACTTATGAGAGTGAGCACAAGACTATAATCAATCCAATTCAGGTAAGGATCATGTTATGTATTTCCATCTGTATAAATACTTAAAAACAAAATATTAATAACAAGTATTTATTTTGATAGGCAATAAAGCCCTTAAATGTATATAAAAAGAACTAGGTCTGAGATTCTGTTGAATGGATAAAGTATTCCAGTTTCCAAAAAAATTATTAATAATGATTATTAAATACAATTATACTTTTTTTTTTGTTAATGTATGCACAACCATATTTTGAACATTAAAAATATTATAATTTTAAAGCGAACATACCTAAATATATAATTTAGGAATAAATTTTAAATTAATACATTTAAAAACATTTAAATTCTATATATTTTTATATTTTTTATTTTATGCTAATTTTTATATTTTAATAGCTTTACTGTTTGTTATGGTATATCAGTTTTATAAATCATTTGATATTTTATTTTTTTCATAATACATTATTAAGCTCTCGTGAAAACTGTATCATCAAGAGATGCATAAAAGAGTGATTATGGTATTTCCAGTTGTGAAACAGTTAAAAATAGAGAGGATATTATAATAAAAGTATATAAAAATGATTTACAATCACTAAAATTAAAAGAATGTTATGAATGTTAATAAGCCAAGAAAGTGAAAAAAAAACAACAACTTCGACCCTAAATTTCATCATGGAGATATGTAATGGGTGACCTTAGTTGTTCTGCATAACGGTTAATTCAGCAAGACTCAAAAACAAAACATGCCAAAAATTGTAGCCAATTTGTATTATTGATGATACTAGTACATTTATATTTTCAATAATTCAATCAATCATCTTCAATCTGAATGGCTTTTCTTTTTAATACTAAAAAATTAAATACAATGTATCCACTACTTTGAACACTTTTTAGCAAAAGCCTTTTATTGACCTATATTCATGTGAACCACTAAAAATAAAAGTGGCTCCGAAAAAGATTGCAGGACTGTTGAAACATAAGATTGTGCATGAATATGGGTCATATAAAAGGTTTTTGCTAAAAAGTGTTCAAAATAGTAGACAAATTGCATTTATATAAGATATTACAGAAAATTAAAGGAAGTGGTGAATTTGGTAATATTTTACATTCAATATGTGTGCATACTGCTGGTCATAAATTTTCCTTTGCATTTTACATAAACAATTATTTTAATGTGGAAGCTAATTTATGTTAAATAAATAAATATATGTATGTATATGATCAAACAAAATTTTCTGTCCAAAAGAAATTTAAATATATAAAATATTAAAACAAAAAGTACTTACTATAATCAAGCAAGCTGTAACATTTTTTATTCATAATAATTTAATGCTGCTTGCCAACTTTATGAATAATATATTGAAATTATTTTCATTTAAGCTACAACATGATAATTTCAAAAACATTGGATGAAAAATATGTAAAAGAATATATTGAAATTATAATTTTTACACTGATTTGGAAGAGAGATGTTTGAGTAATTAAATATTAAGTTGAGCTTATTTATAATTACTATATGCTTTTGTCAAATTGAGTTATAAGTTATGGTCTATCCATAATTTCCAATTAATTGAATTGTTATATTGTAATAAGAAAAATACTTCAATAACTTTATTTTAAAAACTAACATATCACAAATGACATATTTTTACCAACTTTGAGTTAATTTTTTTAAATAGAACATTTAAAATAACTGGAAAATTATAATATTTTAAATGTTCATTTTGAAATTTATTTTTACATATTTAAAAAAAAAGTTGCCATAAAAAATTTCAATAATAAAATTTCATCAATTTTAAATAATACTTCGCATAACTTTTTACTTAAAAATGTAAAATTTAAAAAAAAAATAAAAAACATTATTGTTCTATAATTAAAGCAAAACTCCATAATGTGGACACACACGTACTAAATCCCTAAAAAATTCTGACGATCTAAATTAGTTATTAATATAATTAAAAATATAATTTAAAAATAATGTTTTATTTTTCATAATATTTTTTTTTCTCAATAAATACTTCTTTTCTTAATTTGAATATACAAAAATAATAGTAAAATAATAATAAAATAGTATAATAGTAAAATACTATTTATAAGCATTCTACGAATATGCCCGACCTGGTTAAAAGCAATGCTTAGAAATAATATTTTATTACATTTATAATCTTTCCAGGATAGTGAATTTTTACTATTATTTTTTTAAAATATTTTTTGTTAATGTTTATGGTATAATAATATAAAATTAATATATAATATTTGCAAAAAGCAATATTAATAAATATGCATCCACTAAATTCAACATTATTTCTCAGTGACATCACATTTCCAACTTACTGGTTATTTGCTTTTTTTAATTTTTTGCAATTAAATTGTCTAAACCTTTCCCATACTGATTCTTTAAAGTAAAAATTAAATTGTGCAATTAAATTATTATATATATTAAAATAAAAATTTTCATGGGCTACAGATATAAATGAAATATTATCTGAGTACATCTGTGTACAATTAATTATAGTAAAAATATATATCCAACATTTTGGCCGGGTCACACTGGTCATGGTTGAAATGTTGGTATATATATTTTTACTACAATTAATTATACACAAATGTACTTGGAAAACATTTCATTTATATACAGTATATATATAAAAAGAAAGCGAGAGAGAAAATTTAAATGAGATATTAAAACACTTTTTACCAAAAGATATAATCTAATTTAAAAAAATAATATATATATAAAGTAAACTAAAAGATGATATGATGTAACTATTATTTAAAACCTTTAAAAAACACAATATCCAACTAATGATTTTCTGTATTCAATTTTGATGCTACAACAACAACAACAAAACAAAAAAAGGACTTATCTGATTGTTGATGAAAATGCATACAAAAAAGAAAGAAGATAATAAAATTATGATTTAAAAATAAATATCATATTAAGGTACTTTGACCGTCAAAGTTATGGATAATGTATCAATCAATGCATTGTATATATGTGAACTTGTGTAAAGGGTCTTAATTTCATATAACTTTTATTTGTCTTTTTATAATTTGGATATTTAAATTATGCTTATTTTTTGGTGGTTTACAGAGAGGCACTGTCGGATGATAATTAATTATTTAAAAACCTAAAAATAATGAATCTTCAAATAATGGAGATAAATTTTTCTTAGAAATAAAATAGTTTAATGAAAAGATTAATTTAGGACTGCAGCAAAATAAAATTGCACCATTAATTTATGCAGTATATGCAGATATAAAAAAATTATTGCATTATATTTTCATTTACTTTAGAATGTAAATAATTAAAGGGGACTTGAATCAGACTGTCAAACTCCCTAGTCATTCACTCTATCCAATATAACCAATACACATGACTACATACATATGAAAAAGATATGTGATCTCCAATATATATTTTAAGCAACAAGTAAGCATGATATAAATATCCAATTATAAAAAAATATTAAGAATTAGATGAATTTAAAAGTGACTAAGTCTGAAGACCAGGAAGCTTATCTGAAATTTTCATTTATCTTAATATACTTTTTTTTAAAAAAAAAGAATTATCAGTTTGTTGCACATAATTTTTAGGATAAAACTTCTTAATAGAATAAAAAGAGACTTTTTTTATTTAGTTGTCAAGTTTGAAATCATACTCATAAAATGATGCAGATTTTATAAAATAATTAATAATATTCATTAAGTAATATTTACTAAGGCTGTAACCTTAGGAATAAGCGTCTGAAAAATTCGAAGGTAAGGACCTCTACAGATCTTAAACACTTCATAGCGTAAGCTTGTGTTTAAGATCTGTAGAGGTCCTTACCTTCGAATTTTTCAGATGCTTATTCCTAAGGTTACAGCCTTAGTAAATATTACTTAATATAATAATGTGCATTTAATAAAATTTATAATATTCATTAAGTGTTGTGAAAACTTCTGTATACCTGGCATTATCAATTCGATCTGTGAAACATAGCTTTATCGTGTTTTTTTTCCCGCATCAACTGGCAACTAATTCAAAATAGTTTCAAAGTTGCTATTAGCATAAGAAAATATAATTCTTTTTTTTTTAATGGACATGACTTTTTATTTCATGAAATATTGCTCTTTATGCAAATCATAATTTCTACATTCATGACATTATCAGTAATATCTTTAAATAATTAAAAAACTTTCAGGCATAAATTTACTTCAAATTCACCAAAAATAGAAAAAGTTTTTCCAATACTTTTTGCAACAAAGTTTTATTATTTATGTTTGTTTAACTTTTGAAAGCAAAAAATCAAATAATGAATTTTCAAAATAGTAATTATTCTTTAGTATATAGTTTGTTAACAGCCACCATGATGATGATAAAATATATTAAAATATGAATTTTACCAAAATCCATAGTGTAACTATGGCAGTCTAAATTAGCGTTGCCTTAAAATTCAAATTTTCTTTCCAATAATATATCTCTAATAAAATGATTGAAGTATCAGTCTGTAAAAATTTGTCTTATAAACTTTTTTTATTATTCTGACAAATAACTGGTAAAAAGATTAGGCAATATTTTTTTCTTCTGTTGTTTAAGTATTTTCATTTATATAATCTAATGCATTTAATTTTTTATCATCATATACATTGCCTCTATCTGACACAAAAAAGTGAGAGATGTTTTTTTTTTTGCTTTTTGAAATATAATTTCACTTCAGCATTCATTAATTTCCAATATACTTAAGACTGTCTTAAATTATAATCTTCCTGAGCAATATTTAGTTTTAACTTTACAAAATAAGTTTTCATTTTATATTAACATTTGTATTAGCACTTTTTTTTTACTTTATATTTTTCATTTTTCCATCCTCACTGCTCCTGAAAATGATAAAACCAACTTTTAGACAGTACAAAATCTTTAATTGGTTTTTAAATCTACTATCATTTTTCTTGTAAATATAATATTGTTTTTTGGTAAAAGGCCAATACCATCATATGTAACACCTAATCACCTTTAATTAAAAAAGATGACCTTCAATTCCACATTTCATTTCTCTCCTTCGTGAAAACTTACAGAATTTGCCAATGGGCTATATATAAATTATGAGCAATTTATGTAATTATTTTGTCATTTTTATCCTCTTGGATACTTTTCACTTAGTATCTAAACTAGAAGAATTAAAGTTTTCTTTTAGCTTTCTTATGAGTAGCTGAATATATTAATAAAATTCAGACAAGTAACATATATATATGAAATTATGTTATATAAAATAACAAAATAAATGCAAAACTCAACAAGTTATGAATGTCAATGGGTGATTTCAAAACTACACAAAGTATGACTATAAATAGCTCATTTAGATTTAAGCTGATAGGAATAAATAGTTTTGGAAAGTCTTAATCTTTTTAAGACCTTAAAAATAAAACCAGTTGATATAAGGAATACTGATTTTCTTACTATAAAAAATATGAAACAAATAATATTTCAAATATGTTTGATATTCTGTGAATGAATCATAATCAAATAAAATATTTTTTTAAAAAAATCATTATTGGTATTTTGAACAAATTATAATCAGATGGGGTAAAACTTTTAAAAAAAATTATGATGTTGAAACAAATTTGTTTGTTCCTATAATATTTTTATTTTTTAAAAAAACTTCTGAATCTTGAAAAAAATCAAACTATTTCTATTTCTATCAATAATATATATATATTTGTGTAGAAAGAATAAGATAATTTCACTTGGAGTATTACTATGGAAGTCAAAACAAACTTTTTGATTTTGGTTAATGAAATATGAATTTATTCTATTAAAATAAATTATAATAAAAAATGAAATGTGAAATCAATATAAACATTTAAATAAATTTCATATTTTAACGTTTGCTGTATCCATGATTTCCATAAGAATGGTTTCAGTCATCCATATATAAAAACTGGAAGAAAAAAACTTTCGTTTTTCCCATAGCGCTTAAAGAGTATGCACACACATCTTTATATATTATATCATATTAAAAAAGACTTATCATTGGTTATTGACAGTGAATTTCTATATCTACAATGATGCTGTATTTTACAAATTTATTTAATTTCAACAGATTAAAAATTTATAACAGCAAATTCTATTAAACTATAATTAAGAATTGTGATTTGAAAAAATAATATATGTTGATTATTAATAATAAAAAAATATTGATATATTGATCTATTGAATACCTACAATTAAAGGTTATTTAATTTTTGAAATATTTCAGAAAATAGTCAATTTAAGAATGTTTATTTAAAATAATATTATTATATATGTATACATCACAATTAATAGGTGTGTGATTTTATTGTACAGTACAGATCTCTCCACACTTGTCCACAAATGTACATCATAAGTCGTCTTCTTTTTTCAAAACAATGTATCCACCATTTTTAATATCTAATCACTAAATGATTTAGCCCTCTATTTTTTCTTCACTTTTAAAACATATCAAATATATTCCCACATATATTTTGTATATTTTCAGTTCTCGTCCTGAAAAAAAAAAGAAGGTAATTAAGCAATAGAATACTATAATCCCTTCATCATTATTGGTGGTAATCTGCTATTGCTTACCTCTTAACATAATTAATTCTATTATCGTAATTCTCAGTTATAACTATAAATTTATGAGTGAAAGATGGAAAGTAGATATTATCTCCTGTTGAAAAAAAAAATAGACTTCAGATCAATTCATTTTATTATCTATTCTTTATTGATTATCTTAACTTTATATTTCACAATCACAAATTAAATATATAATCATATTGTAAAATTTACATACCCTTATTTACGTTTGATATAATTCTGAAATATATCTCATTAAAAAAATAAGCAAAACAATTACAATTTTCTTTTATTTATCTTAAATCATATGTAAAAAAAAAAAATCTATATTCTAAAGACAAAGAATGCAATCTGTCACATTTAGACTGTTCCAGCTGTATTTCTTTAGTCACTGAACACTCAGCACAAGAATGTGGAAAAATAAAATAGCAGTCAATTTAGAAATTAAAGTTATGAGTGAAGGAGAAAAACAGATTAAAAACAGGGAAATAAGTTCTGTGAAAAAAAAAAAAAACTATCAAGAAAGACTTTTTAAAATTAAAAAAAATAATTAAAACATGCAATTAAATATGGTTATGAATGTAAATTATTGAGAAATATTTTATAAATCAAATAATAAAGACTATGAACTACCTCCTGATTATATAAGTCCGAGGGGAAGGGGGGCGGCTAACAATAAGGGCTGCTGAGATCACAAAAATTAAGGAAGTAAATTATCACTTCCATTAGAAATGACATTCTCTATATTTTAAATCATTGTATAACAAGAAGCAAATGACCATTAACATACATCAATTAAAACAAAGAATATGTAACACCACAACAAATAACAAACTAGCTGATGTGAGATTTAATATAAGATGAAAAGGACAACTAATAGCTAATACTATCTGGCTAACTTTATTTTTATTAGTTACTTATTAATTATGTGATATCTGACTAAACAAACAAATATCAAGTCACAAAACTGCAATGTTTTAACAAAAAATAGTGAGTAAATAGTGAATGTTTTTACTGATTAAAAAATAAAACCATCCCCAATAATTAACATATGAAATAAATAGATTATATTGAATGATTATCACTGAATTTAGAATTCTAAAAATATAAACAATTACAGATAAAATATCATTAAGCCTAATACCTATTATTCAAAAACATGTCCAAACAGCATTTCAAAAGTGACTTACTGTCAAAGGATAAAATAAAGCTATACAAACACCAACAATCGAAGAACTAAGACATATATCAATAGAAGACAGAACTCAAAGATACTAGCAAAAATACTATTAAAAAGACTTCATCCTTTGGTTTCCTCTAAGATATCGCAAGCTCATCATGCAATCAAAGGTAGATGCACTATCAATGCAGCTATAAAAATTCAAGAAGCTGTAAAATATGCCAAAGAGCTGAAATTGACTCAATATTTTGCTGTTAAGGTCAACTTTAGATCTGCTTTTGATTTTGTGAATTGGTCCTATTTGATTAAAAATTTATATGAAATAATATCTAAACACAGACTATTAATAAATGCAATTGAAAACTACATTTGCAATAGCAGGACTTCAATTAAAATTATATAAGCCATCTGAATTCTTTATATCAAGTAAAGGCATTCCAGAGGGTTCACCATTGGCTGCTTTGCTTTTTGCCATATATGTAAATCCTCTAGTAAAAGAAGTAAAAGGTAAGGTTACAGTTATTTATTTACCTCATCTAGGGGTAAAAATAGGGGTTGTTGCCTTTATTGATGATCTATCAAAATGCCTATAATATTCAAGTTGTGATGAGCATACTTAATGAATTTCAAAATTGAACAGGCTCTTTTATACAACTGTCAAAATCTGTGGCTTGGCAATTAGTCACTGGAGAAAAAATGCCTTGTGAATTCCTTGCCACACCAACAGTTTTTCTAGGAATATCACTATATAGTCAAAGACTTCAATTAACAGATATCTAAATAAATTAATAATTGATAAAATAGCTTCAAGGATAAATAATTTCTCTTCATTAAAATTTTATGAAGTGACAAGGACTAAAGTATTTAATGCTATTACATTATGTCCCATGGATTGATCTTTATAATACAATAAGTAAAATCTATATTATAGCAAAGAAATATATATGGAGTAAGACAACAAACCTAATTTCAATTTCAATGTTACAGTTATCTATGAATAAAAGTTGACCTGAACTTGATTAACCTAAAAGAATATGTCATATTTATTAAACCTAAGACATATAAAAATATCATTAAAAGTAAATGCTTTAACTCACCACTGACTGATATTAGTGTCTACAATGAGATAGGTAAAGAAAGGATATCCTTTTTTTCTGACCTGAGGATAGCATATATGGATTTACAGAACAACCTAAACATTGTTCAGTTTGGAAGGAGTTAAATATAGGGAGATAAAAAACAAAAGTGAAAATGTGAAATGTATAAAAAGGTATTTATTTGGCTTATTTATAAAAAAATATATAGAAAAAATTATAACTGATATGTGCATCACAATCTTACATTAGGTTTGCGTTCAGGTTTCTAAATGGGTTTCTTCCTACAAAGGCCCTGCTGAATAATAAGCTCCATATGAACTTCGACAAGATTTGGGTGTTATGTAGATTAAAAAAAGAAAGCTTATTACATTTGTTTGAAGAGTGTAAGATTTTTTGGCATATCAGAAATCACATCTGTCATAAACCAATAATAAATTTAAAGAAAATAGTGAAAAGATACCTTGTAGAACTTTAATCCACATAATGCATTGACAATAATACATACATTAAAAACAATATGGACCATAAGATGCAATATGACTTTTGATAACAAAAAGTATAATTGGATAAAAAAGCTTGATAAAGATTGGGTCAAATATTTTAACCAATGCTTCAAAAATCTACCTAAGAAGATTATTGAGAAAATATGGTGTGGATATATGCCGAAAGATTGCAAAATATGGGACTGACTCCCTAATGTGAAAATAATGATGTGATGGGATGTTGGATGTTAAATGTCAATTAAAATAATTATTTTGTACAGCATATTGTTATACAGCATATTATTAAATCATAACTATTACTTGTAAAATGTGTAAATATGTTTGTTTTTAAATAAAGAATATACTTTAAATATACACCTGGGTCTCGTTTTACGCGATAGATAGGTTCCTCAGAAAACATGCGCAAATGAAATCGCGCAAAAATAGATGTAACTTACCTTGAAAAAGGGGGGATACGGACTGTGATTTTTCAAAAGTCACATAAAAGCAAAGCACCAACGTAAAATTACATTAAAATTCGCGCAAAAAAAAATAAGGAAATAAAATATGACTAATAAAAAATTTTAAATTTGAAAAAAATTGATACAAGACAAACTTTTTTTAACTATAATATTTAATTTTATTCAAAATAATATATTTTTATGCATAATTTACAGTACAGTAATTTACATTTTTTTATACACGTTTTAATTATTATCGATAAACAGGTTCGTTTGCAAACTGGTAAAAAATACAACTAGCGCCAACTTCACTCTCATGTTGTGTTAATTGTTTTCTGGTGATAACGTAATTAGTAATTAATCTTTGAGACAATGATTTTATTAATTGTTTATGAAGCTCACGATATCCAGACATACAACCATTTAGCTCTCATTGGAATTTAAGAGCACGTTCGTGATTAGTGTCATTAATAAGAAAATAATTAAAAATAAACTTGCGCTCACTAAATGATTAATAATTGATTACGTTCTTTTTTAAAAAGCAAAAACAGAATGTGATTTAAAATGCAAAATTAACACGCACAATGTTTGAACAAATTTACATTATAATCTTGTAAAATTTAATGTGTGTATACATAAAATGTGGAAATCATGATTTTAATTTCATTATTGCATAAAATCTTACTATTATAAAGCACTGAAAATATTGAAATTACTAAGATGAAAGTCGAATTCCACTAATGTGCTATTACTTTCAATATAACGTAAGTGTGCGAAATTTATTATCTAAAGTAATAGCACATTATCGGAGTTTGACTTCCGTGAAAGTTGAATCGCGTAACTTCAAAATCGTGTTAAATAAGTCTGTGTAAAAAGAGACCCAGGTGTATATATATTTTTTAAAAAATAGATGTAAATACCTATATATTATTAAGTCTAATTGCGGAGAGGGATATTAGATCTATTCTTGAAATGTGAAAAATTCATAAATAAATAAAAAACCTGGAACTCTGAGTTTTCGGATTATTAGTGTTTTACCTATATTTTTAACTGCTGCCAAAATGTTTATCTTAAATTTGTTCTACAAAAAAATGATTGAAACATACAAAATTGGGCATCAATTTACAGGGTTATTTAACCATGTCAGAATGCAAATTGCTGTCTTAAATTTTAACCAGCATGAAGAAGGATCTTTGCAATATAGGTATATATATATTTATGTGTTATATTTGAAGATTCGAATTTGATTTTTTTTTTTTTTTGGAGTAGCTGAAAAATCTTCAAATAAGCTAGTTTGAGGACAATATACCTAATTATCTAATATTGGTTACTAAATGGATATCTAGCTAAGTCTTATCTGGAAAGTAAAGATTCCAAGTATTATGTTTGATCAGATGAGTTGTTGATGTAATAGTAATAAAATAGAAATGCTAATATTATATGAAGCCTTCATCATTGGTGAGACATATCACACATCTACAGAGACTGAATCCATATTACATCAAGAGTATTTTTGAATATATTATTAAACTAATAGCACAGAAACATAAGACTGTGGCAATTTCTCTTGTATTATTTTATCCATAAATTAATTATTCATAGCTGTGATCCTTTGTATTTTCACTTCTTTCATTTTGAACACATTTTTGCTCTCATTGTGATACATAAGACTGACCAAATTAATATAAGATATATATATAAAGTTAAGAATTATTGAAATGTAGATGGATATTCAATATTGTTACACACTAATTTTTTAATCCTTATTTAATATGAATGAATTGCAAAGTGAAACATTTAGCTTTCACATAATACTCCTATTAACTATCTGCATCTTTCTGAAGCTTTGAGTTCCCAACATGACGGCATATTATATTTTGATTAATAAACAAAAATAATAAATGTTTCAGATCAATGGGAATAACTGTTAATAAATAGTCATAAAAAAACAAATCACAGATTTCCTTTCTAAAATTCTTTATCTTATTTAAATCATAATGTATTAAGGAAACTTTAACAAGCTGTCTAAAACATTTGCTCAATGTATTATTTAATCTATTATCGAGAGTTCCAGTTATGAAGCATGAATTCTGGACAAATGTAAAAATCAATCAATATTGTCACCCTGAAAAATACTTTTTTGATATAATTTCTATGACTATTATAAACAGATAATAAAAAGAAAAGACTTCAAATGAAAATATTCATAAAATTTAACCTTTTATTATTAATTTTAATATTGTGCTTATGTGTGTATATTTTAACAGACTAAAAAATATTTTTATATGAATACAATGTATTTAAATACAATATTCTTCAAATTTCCAGCACCTATAAAATATTTTTTACTAAATATTATTTACAAATTTCTAGTTATTGTAGTCTATTGTAATGTGTAATTATAGACAATATATATAATATAACTTTTATCATATAAATACAATTTATCCAAACTTCAAACACTTTTTAGCAAACTTTATTTGTACATACACCTACATTTTGACTGACCTGCAGTCTTCTTCAGAGCTATGATATAATGAACAAAATAAAAAACAACTATATAATAACACCATAAAAAAAATTTTAAACAATAAAAAAACTAAAAACAACATAATATATATATATATTAAAAACCTGAAATAAATAATCAAACCCATATAAAACAATTAATATAAAATAAAATGTACTACATAAATAAAAAATAAATATAAATTATACATGTGTATTCTTAACTTTATACATATATACATTCAAGGACAACTATTAATCTAAATATTATCTATTTTATTATTATTAACAATCTATTAGTAACTAAAATTCTTTTAATTTTAAATCATATTTATTATTTTCTTACTCATTCTTCTTTTAAAATTAATATTTTATATTTATTATTGCTGAATATTTAAAACCTATAAACTTTATAATCTTTACACTTACTAAGGTTATTCTGATCTTCTAAATAAAATAATGAAAAATCATTTTTTTCAAAAAATTATCTTATACCCTAGCTCCCTCTATTACATATTATTTAAACTAAATATATATCCCCTACAACTCTTTATTTATATATATTTATTTAATTTTTTACACTTTAACTTTTATTATATAATACTCATAAATTTATATTATACTTCTTTATATGTTTTTATATATATAAACCCTACAACTTTATTTACATATATATTTTTTTATTTTATATATTTTAACTTTTATCATTATTTTTATATAATTCTTATAAAAAAATTTTATACTGTTTTATATGTAAATATTATGCTAAGTTTATTAATTTATTTATTGATTATTATTTTTTATTATTTAATATCTATAAATATACCAATTTATACTCCTATTTAACCTAACATTTTTTATCACCCCCAACTTATTTATTAACAATTATCTCTTTACATATTTACCTCTATATATCTTATTTAATAACTATACCAATCTCATCCTAATCCCAGAATCTCTATTAAATTCTGGTTTTATCTTTCTTATTAATATAGCTTCTTTTATTTTCCTTTCTTTAATACTTTTTGTATATAACTTCATTTTTATTGAACTTTGTGTAAATTTGTGTCCTGTTTCTTTTGTATGTATATATATTGGTGATTTATTATCTGCCATATGTTGTTTTAGTCTTGTTTTTATAGAATTTTTTGTTTCTCCCACATATTTGTTATCAATCCCACTATCTAGACATTGTTTGCATTTTATCACATATACTCCATTAATTATTTCTTTATAAAGATAATAAAGAAATAATTAATGGAGTATATGTGATAAAATGCAAACAATGTCTAAATAGAGGGATTGATAACAAATATGTGGGAGAAACAAATAATTCTATAAAAACAAGACTAAAACAACATATGGCAGATAATAAATCACCAATATATATATATATACAAAAGAAACAGGACACAAATTTACACAAAGTTCAATAAAAATGAAGTTATATACAAAAAGTATTAAAGAAAGGAAAATAAAAGAAGCTATATTAATAAGAAAGATAAAACCAGAATTTAATAGAGATTCTGGGATTAGGATGAGATTGGTATAGTTATTAAATAAGATATATAGAGGTAAATATGTAAAGAGATAATTGTTAATAAATAAGTTGGGGGTGATAAAAAATGTTAGGTTAAATAGGAGTATAAATTGGTATATTTATAGATATTAAATAATAAAAAATAATAATCAATAAATAAATTAATAAACTTAGCATAATATTTACATATAAAACAGTATAAAATTTTTTTATAAGAATTATATAAAAATAATGATAAAAGTTAAAATATATAAAATAAAAAAATATATATGTAAATAAAGTTGTAGGGTTTATATATATAAAAACATATAAAGAAGTATAATATAAATTTATGAGTATTATATAATAAAAGTTAAAGTGTAAAAAATTAAATAAATAAAAATATATATAAATAAAGAGTTGTAGGGGATATATATTTAGTTTAAATAATATGTAATAGAGGGAGCTAGGGTATAAGATAATTTTTTGAAAAAAATGATTTTTCATTATTTTATTTAGAAGATCAGAATAACCTTAGTAAGTGTAAAGATTATAAAGTTTATAGGTTTTAAATATTCAGCAATAATAAATATAAAATATTAATTTTAAAAGAAGAATGAGTAAGAAAATAATAAATATGATTTAAAATTAAAAGAATTTTAGTTACTAATCATAAAGTTTAAGTTTATGAAGAATACAGATTATTAGTAGATTATTAATAACAATAAAATAGATATTTAGATTAATAGTTGTCCTTGAATGTATATATGTATAAAGTTAAGAATACACATGTATAATTTATATTTATTTTTTATTTATGTAGTACATTTTATTTTATATTAATTGTTTTATATGGGTTTGATTATTTATTTCAGGTTTTTAATATATATATTTTATGTTGTTTTTAGTTTTTTTATTGTTTAAAAAAATTTTTTATGGTGTTATTATATAGTTGTTTTTTTATTTTGTTCATTATATCATAGCTCTGAAGAAGACTGCAGGTCAGTCGAAACGTAGGTGTATGTACAAATAAAGTTTGCTAAAAAGTGTTTGAAGTTTGGATAAATTGTATTTATATGATATTATGGCAAACATAAAGAAAAGTGTGATTTTGGTAACTTTTATCATATCTTATTTAAACATAATACTACAATAAAATCAAAGAATAACATTATTAAAACTTTTATTCATATTTAATTCATTAATTAACTCCAAAATGATTTAGAAAACTTTATGTATATATGTATGTAAACTTTAAAAATAAATATAAAATATAAATTGATTAAAAAAATTTTTTAAAGTTAAAATACGTTCCTAATTATTTTAACATCAATACATCTAAAACATTTTTGATATAGTTATAATTAAAAATTACAGAAACATACCATACATAACTACATGCCCATGTTCTTATAACACATGTTACAATAACATGACTCATCATGAGTTTGGTACTAAGAATGTAGACTTTAGAAACTAGAAGTTCCTCTATTGTGTAACGATCCGGAAAATAGGACTTACCGTAAACTGCACTACGGGGCACCATCTAGGCATTTGAACCTAGAAAAATTTATAAAGTAGGCAGATACGTAACTAAAAAAAAAAAAAAAAAATTTTTTTATTTTATTTTTGATTCCGGTCGTTAGCCCATGTCACTAGCTCAGTGGAATAGCAGAGATTAAACAATATAATATCTTATCTAATTATATTTCAATATTAAAAAAATAAATAAAATAAGCCACTGCCAGTAATTAACACACAAAGTTTTATATATAAGATTTAACATTATTTTAGTATTAGTTTTACATTTTAACATTTAACATTATTTTTAACTTTACCTTAGATTTTAATTTACAATTTAATTTCTATTATATTATAAGTTTACATTTTAATTAAGTTCGCACAGATGGGATTATAAAAGCTTGTTTTAATATGTTGCTATAGATCGGTTACATAGATTACACGGTTAAACACATTTCAAAGTAAACATAAACGATCAAAATACAAAATTATTGATTACTGACAATTGCGGAGGAAAATTTATACGTAACCCAATAGTATTCACCATAAGATACTTGCATTGTCACCAATAACTTAAAAGACATCCGAATAAATACATTTTTGATACTCACCGTAAGGTATCATTATTTATCGAATGTCTATATATTTTGATCAAATATGGAAACGCAAAACATAGTTAACCAATAAACAATCCATGCAAGCGTCTATAAACAACTTAAATTTAATGCATTTCTATTTAGGGTCGAGTATGAATAGACCACATAAATTTGCTTTTGAAAATAAACATTCTATCCCTATTTAACCTTAGGTTAAAATTCGTAGTCAAACTGGCATCAATTCATCTGATATATCGATGTATTCAATGTAATAAAATACGGCAGCACAAAAAGTTAAGAGAAGAAATTGCTTCTCATGAGATAGGAATATTACATCTATCTGCAAAGAAGAGCAATAAAACAAAAAACTCCATAGAAAGGAACTGCGGTATCCGACTTATAATTCCTTCCATAGGTAAACGGAAGTGTGCGGCATATGAAGCGATTCTGCCCGTAGCGAATCAATATTACATCTACTAATCACACCAATATATCCAATCCATTGACCCAATTTAACCACGAAACAAATAACCTAAGATTTCCCTCCCCTAATATAACTTTACAAATCTATACAGCCATTCACGCCCGACTTAAGTTTAACATTTATATAATTAATTTAACGAAAAACAAAAAAAATCATGATAAAAACTTAAAGAATAAAAAATAAATAAATGGAAATGATTTTACATAAATAAGAAAAAAAATACATCAAATAACACTATTAATAAAGAATTTAGTTTGGTCAGATAGGATTCTATTGCATTATTTACTAAAAAGTTTTAAAATTTAGAGTTCTTATTGTTTCAAGTGAATATAAAGTTCTTACGATTTTTAAAACGTCCAACTTTATCCGTTGCTTGCCATGAACGTAAATTCCCACGCCGTCCTAAGATTGATATTCTGTTGGCCGATTTATTTATCCATCCGGAGGTTTTTGTTTTAACTGGTCCTCAATGTAGAAAAACGATAGTTCATTTCTCTTTCTTTCTTTAACAGCTGACAGAATTGACAGTGCGTCTGTCAATTCCATCACCTCCAACTCCGTAGTACTACATATAGTCACATCGTAATAATCAATAATCTCTCACTAACTAATAATTTCCAAACTTGTCCTTTTATATTACTTTGAAAGATTGACTTAACATTACGTCATCGATGTGTTGATCCTTTTCATTGAGGTCCGATTTCCCAATGGATTTATTTCATTTGCTAAAAGTTTCTATTGTTTCCCTATCTGACCGATGTTTTTACATTTAAATGCCCAAGGCTGGTTTACATTTAACTAATTAACAATCATTTCCATTTCTGATTAATTAACCTGTTTTCCAAATCAAAGATATATTTTTATCTCTAAATCTTTTTAAGTTTTTGTTTTTAAAATACCTTTTCTATTTTTAATACAGTTTTATTTTAATAATTTTTTTTATCTGTGCGATTTAATATATACGAGTTTAAGATGATATTTAATTTCAATTTTTAATTCTTAAAGAAAATTTTTAAATGCGAACTTTTTAATTTACTTTCATGTTTAATAAATAAAAAAAAAACAATGTAACGAACGTCTGTGCTCATTACAATTGATTCCAGATGAAAAAACAAAATACATTAAAACATCTCCGATCAACTGAAAAGAATTGATGTTACTATACCATTTTGATTTTCAAAATATCACTCAAATTCTCAAGAAATTGATTAATAAATAAATCATAACATTCATCTCGGAACTTTCTTACTTAAATTGTTATTAAATTTTATTTCGCACTTTGAAATAACTAAATCACTCAATAAAATCTGTCTTAAAAAGTTCAGTTTTTCCCCCCATTTATCACCTTCCTAAAAATAATACTACATGGATCATATTATCTGATAAGATATAGTTAAGCCTTTATTGGAGCATCTATCAAATTTTAACAACTCGTATTCTAGTAGCATTTAACTTATATAATGCACAGTAAACTCTCAATTAATTGATACACATTTGATATCTATTATATTTTTTCTTTGGTCCCAAATTCAGAACCATAAAAATACACATTAAACAAATATATATCCATTATTTTTTAATTATATTTTTTATTTCACATCTGCCATTGACCAATCAGATCCAACACAACAATATTTATCCACATTGATAGTGTTTTTTAAAAAAACTTGAGTCAACATTTATTACATTCCTATCTTCTTTTTCTTTTAATTCTCATAATTCAGAGATATAATAACTATTATTTTTATTTTTCTTTAGCTCACTTAAGATCCAACTCCTCTCACTCTTAGATCCAAGTGACAATTAATTTAGTCATATTTGCTCTTTTGTATTCGATTGTAATCTTGCTATTCCGAAAAATTATTGAATGAAATATTTATTTGAATTCCATTTTTAAAATAAAAAGGAATTTTAGCTGAGAATATTGTAAAAAATCTCTTAAAATCAAAAATAAAATATTAAAACTTCACCAAAAGTTTATTCACCAATAATTATGAAAGCAATTCTTGTTAGCAAATAAAAACTTATCTCTTAAAAACTAATATTTTCAAATACAATTTAATTGTAATCATGTATTTTTTAGAACTAAAACAAACTGAAATATGTAAATAGATCACTGAAAATTACTAATTTTTTTCCAGAAATTCTTATTTAAAGCTAATGGTTAAATTACACACTATTTGTAATATATTTCGGTGAATAATTACAAAATTACTAATTATGTATACTTTTTAATTAACTTGTGATCTATTATTTTTATATATCTATCATTTATTTCTCTTATCTTTAGAAAAACAATAGATCAAGAGTTCACTGTACATATATAAATTCTATCAGTTGGAAAGACTCCATAAACTAACAATATGTAATACTGATAGTATATAATTTTATTTCTGAAGCAATAATTTTCATATATGCTAAATATAAAAATTCTTTACAAGTAAGACTTTCTAGAAGTCATTTTAATAAATTTCCAAACAATGGCACTTCATATTAACTATAAACCAGAATAAAGTGGAAACTAGTTAAATCAAGGTCTTACTAAGTTTGCACTAATGTAATGTTTCATATCTAAGAATTATCAATGGTTGATCTGTTAACCATATGGGATTTAAGCAACTCAATGAAAATGATTGGATTATAGATTAACACAAGGGAGAATTGTCTGCAAGTTTATTAAAATGATTTCTAGAAAGTCTAACTCATGAAGGTCCTTATAATAATATTAACATATGAAGATTGTTATTTCATAAACATTACCACACAATATCAGCTCTACATATTTAACATCCATTGTGTGTCTACAGATTGTTAAAATTAATAAAATTTATATCTGCATCCTTATCTGAAACTATGAATTGGTTAGACAAAGTCTTTCCTAAAATTATCATTAATGATTAATTTTCATCTTTTTTTCAGATTAAAATGAAAGCGGTTTTAAGTTTATAAAAATAACTTATAAAGGATTTCTATAGTGTGTGCATATGAAGACTTTTACATTACTTCAGAAATATTATTATATGTATATATGCTATAGTAAAATTCCCTACACAAACACAAGATGAAGTAATAAACTAATCAGATTTAGCCATTAGTGGCTTATTTTATCAATCCTAGCTAACCTTTAACAAAATTAATTCTAACATTTTAAATTGAAGCCGTATTATAAAACAATCAATCCTTTTACATCATTAAAATGTATGCACACATTTATACATAAAAGACCTAAAATTTTAAAAAATCTAAATCAGTTATAATGTCTTTATGAAAAAAACTATAGTTTGAATTCCATAACAATAAAAGACATTAGTACGCTGAAGTTTTATTTATAAGCGCTAATAAAAAAATAAAAAATAAATAACTTGCTCCTGATTACTAACAAATTATTTCTACAAATGAGCCAACTTCATTGGGTAAAATTCAGCTGACATTTTTATTTAATGCTGCTTATGTTAGGAATAAACAGCCATAGCATAAATTATTTATATCTGTTTCTTTATTTATTATATACATTATATTAATTTCTTAATCAGTTAAATCTTTAAAACATATTTTAACTGTAAACACTTTTAATTTGTTTTTCTCCAATTTGCTATAATTAAAATTGCAAGTCTGATATAAAAAGAAAAGATTAGAACCATTTTATTAATCATTAACTTGGTTTGATCAACATCAGTGGTCAAATATCTATTATCACTTTTTCCTTAGCTTTCTAATTTCTTCTGCTTCAGTATCATCAACGAAATTAAACTAAAGAAATTGTCCCTCTGCTAAAAAGAAAAACTCCTTCATTAGAAATTTGATGAAAATTTGCAAACATTTAAAATCTATCCAACTGAAAATGGCTATATTATGGGCTGAAATGATAAAGTCCATCAGAGGATGTGTGGAAAATTTTCCAATAATGAGAAAATGAGATGGCGACTGGTTTGTTCAGAGATGTATCAACAGCTGCTCAATTATCAGCTCAGCAGCACTGAAAAACAGCTTACTCTGGAAAATCATGTCCAGCCACCCATGCCAATTTTTATTTATTTTACTGAAAGAAACATTTCAAATAACTTCTTTCTTATTTCCTACTTATCTATTTTTATTTCTTTTCTTAACTTTGAACTAAGCACCAGTTATAAATACAGAGAAGTAATTGCAAATATTTTTTTTAAAATCTCATTGTCTGTATGTGTTAACACATATATACAACAACATATATAAATAGATAGTTTTAAAATAGAAAAGATGATCTTCTCACAATGATGATATTGCTTCAAATAAAAAATTAATCTAGATGTTATTATCATTCTTGTCCTTAATACATGCAGCAAATTTAATTACAATTCATTGATATAATAGTGACTATTAAAAAAAAATACCCTCATAGATTCAATGCATTAGAAATAATAAAATCTTTAGAAATCATGGCAAATATTTTATCACAAGATCCCACCAAAAAGATATAAATGACATTTAATCTATATCAAATGTGTAAAAAATGATCAAAAATATTTAAAAATTTAATTATTATAATTGATCAGTGTATGCTCTTAGATAAAAATGTAAAACATCTTGCTTGTTTAATTAACTCCCTTATTTTCTGTTGTAAAATATTATCTCAATGATGCATTTCCATATTCATAATATTTGTATATGTAAATAAATATATTATTTAAATATAAAATAAAACAAGATGAAAAAGTTAAAATTGTTGAGGCAACATACTTATTAATGACTCTTTTTTGACAGCATGTAAATGTTCAGTAATAAAAATTTCTTATTCTTATACTGTGAATATTACTCTCTCTTTTTTTTTGACATGGAAAATGAAACAAGTTCTTCAAAGCTTAATCTTTAGATAGCCATGCATGATTTAATGCAGTAGTAGAATGATATATTTTTCTACGATAAAATTAGAATGATATATTTTGTAGTTCAAAGCATCATGGAATCTCACATGGCTGTGCCATTTCCAATTTTCAAACTTCTTATGAACTTCTAAGCAATAAGTCATTCAATTATTTTATAATCTTTAGGCTTCACTTTAAACTTTTAGTGTTTTATTTTAGTAAAGATCTATTAACTGTAAGTTATAAAATTCATGTTGTCAAACATATTGTTCAAAATTAATTTTAAAATGTACTGCAAATTAAATACACAATGAAATCTGTTTGCTAAAAAAAAAATGCTATTTTTTTTGAAGAACAATAATAATACATAATTTGATATTAAAGTATGTAAATTCTAAATTTTTGTTCTATCAAAACTTTTTAAATAAATGCTTTATGTGTGAGCAAAAATATAATTATTTCTAGCTGTTCAAGAAATCAAAAGAAAACAATTTCATTAAATTGACTAAACTATGATTTCTTTTATCAGCTAGTAATTAACCCAAAATCTTTAGTTCTTAAGCCTGACATTCTCACAACTAGACTAAACATTTCTATAGTAGATTGTTAATAAAAAAAAGTAACATGAAAAGGTAAAATGAATGCATATATGACCTGTATGATAAGAAGAAATACACTTTCTCTATATTAATAAAAAATAAAATAAAAATTTGAAGATGAAGATAAATTGACTTATAAAATAGTAATGAAGCATATTTATAAAAAAAATGGATGCAGTGATGTTAGATCAAGGTAAGTATGCAGTAAATTTCTAAACAATTGCTAATGGCTTAAGAAAACAAGAGTTAAAGAAAATTAGTTAATATTTATAATATAATTTTTAAATACAAAGGCACAACCAATATATTTTCTTTTGAAAAATTATGTTTCTATTTGAAGAATAACTATAACCAGAAAACAGTTTCATATATTACAATAATATATATGAGATTCTTGAAAACTATTTCTTATAGACTAAACAACTTTTATCTTAAGAGCACTTTGAGTTTACAGAAGTAAAATAAAAAAATGCTATTGGAATAATGATAATTATTATTAAAGGCATATATAGAAGAAAAAAGGAAGACTAAACTGTTTTATATGTCTCAAAATACTAGTAAAGATAATTATTTTATTAGGTATTCATAAAGAATGTGCACAGTTTAAAAGATGTTCATTATTAAACCTGTTTATAAAACAGAAAATATTTGTAAAAGAAAATGATCTTTCAGAAGATATATTCATGGAAGTAGATGGGTTACGAAAAAAATATTGTTGCTATACAAATGATATTAGCAGCAAGGGAAAGAAATGTTCAATGCATCATATTTACTGATGATATGCCAATCTTTGAAAATAGTAAGCATCAATTTAACAGAATGCTAAGTACAACAAAAAATTAGCAGCATGCTTTTTCATTATCTCTATGCCATTTAACATAAATTTTAGCCAGTAATAATAGAAGCTAGATGGTAGTGTTTAATAAATCCCTAGCTTGTGCTGTCCTATCATTTGGCATTTATTATTATTTGCTAACATTTACAGCAAGTGGCCTAGAGATGAAGAAAAAGTATGCTACTAAAACAATATGTAATCTGGAGTCAGATAGTGTCAAATGACATTATTTGTTTACAAAAAAAAAAAAAAAAATAGGAAGTTGATTAATTACTGATAAAAGTAACAACAACAATAAAGTAGAATGAAAACAACAATAATTTAGCATGCTTTTAATAAGGTTTATAAATTATTTTGTGACCTATGAAAGTGAAAATTAAGAAAAAAAATTGAAAAGGAAGAGGAGAGATCATGCGGATAAAAATAGAAAAGATTAAATTGGAAGTACAAGATTAAAAATAGAGTGACTTTAAAAAGGCTAAATGTAAAAGATATTTTATAGAGAGGGAAGTCCATTGGATATATATTTATAAATAGAAAAAAAAACATAGAAAAAATAATTGATAAATAGCAAGAGTTAGTGATAAAGAATTCTGAAAAAATTATTCATGTTAATGTATAAGAATTGCTTTTGAAAGTCACTAATCATTAATTTATGATACACTTTACTATCATATATTTATTTAGCAGATGAATTTTTTGAGACATTAACAAAATACAATAATGAAATCTATAGAGATTCTAACCAGAAAAAAATATTCATTAGCATTTACATTAAGCTCTTCAATTAAGCTAGCATAGTTGTGGATTTGGCATCATATGGTCCATGGTTTATGTTTTAACCTCATCTATATAGATCAGTAGCTGTTAAATTCCATTTATAAAGCAGCTAAGCACAATGATTGCAGGTTGGCCTGAGTCTGTTGATGAGACTAGTTGCATTTAGAAACATTAAATCTAATTGTATTTATTGCTGGACTAAAAAAAAAGAAAACTGTTTGGAACCGCATAAAAATTCCATTTTTAAGCCAACATTCTTTGATTGTAGAAAACTTGGCTGAACATATATATATATAAGGATGATAATTCATCATAGTGATCATCATTAATTTCAATAATCAAGCAATTATTCTTTACAGTAATGTCTAAAAAAATTGTTTATCATTTTACTGATGTCATGGAATCCTAATTTTATGAAAGCAATGCTTCCTCATCAGATAAAATGACTAAATTCATGCCTAGAGAAAAAAATACTGAACAAGTATTATTCATTATGTAATTAAAAATAAACCTTGATGATTTATAGAAAATAAAAAAATGTATTAAAAATAACTTGTTTAATTTTTATTCAGTATTTTTCTAATACACCTTGTAGTAGATATTCTGACACCCTTTAGGCTAAGATTTTCATTGTAAGCACGAAGTAAAAAAGTACTTCACAAATTTTTTTCAGCACATAATTAAAAATTGTGGTCATACAAAGTAATAATGCACATTCAAAATAAATTGAAAAATGAATATATTATGTAAAATATAATTTGTTTAATTAATTTTATTTAATATTTTCATAATGGTAACAATTCTTATTTTTCTCATGGCAAAAATGATTATCATTGAAAGTGTAAAAAATAACTAAAAAAAAAAAAATTTTTTTTTATTTAAATATAATAAAAAATAAACTTTGATTATACACAGTGATAAAATGCATTAAAATATATTGAAAAATGTTTACATTAACTAGGATATGATTTACGAATGTCATTTTTATTTAAACCTTTTCAATAACCAATTCATTAATTTTCAAATGTTTTTCTCTAAATGTGAACAATATTGTAAAAAAAAAAATGTAAATATTTATGAAATTAAAAGTATTGATAAACAACTGTAGACTATATTTACTAATCTAATTCTTATTTAATTAGATAATAAAAAACAAAATGGCCAACACATGTGTAAAATGAGATAATGCACTAGAAACATTTCAAGGTTTCACTTGTTAGTAATTCCAGAAGAAGAAAAAAAAATAACACCATTAACATAAAATACATCAAAAATAAATTAGAAAGAAACATTATGTTAATTTATATTTATTCTTTTGCATATGCTTTGATTAAATTTAACTGATTATGATTAAGAAAGTTACCAATATCATCTGCTTCAAAATGATGAATCCAGAATGTTTTAAATAACCCTGTTTAAAAAAAAGCAAACAACATAACTGTAATGTGCTTATTATCCACTCTATATATATATATGTAGATTAATTTTTTTTTTTTTTAAATTAATATATGTTTAGTAAAATACTCATTCATTAATTATCACCCATCCACCCCAATTTTAAATTGTTTTTTGATCCAATATTTAACATTTATTGTAAAATTTTAAATCTTTGTTAATGAATTAAACTTTTTGCATAGTAAATTGCTTATTTTTTATATTACATTATTGATTTAAGCCCAATTATTTATTCTTAATGAGAAGAAACCTGTAACTTCATTTATTCATTTGTTTACTTCTCTGTTAATAAAAATCTACACATTTGCGGATTCATAAATAAATAATAATAACTATTAAAAAAAACCATGAGTATATAAATGTGCATAATCTCAATTTAAAGTTTAATGTATTAATCATTCAACAGCCAAACATTATCAGGATCATATTTTCAATCCTCATAGAATGTATTATATAGTACATTAATTAACATTATAACTTTTAACAATCATATCTTAAATTATACTTCAACTAAACAAATCAATACCAAATTCTTAAAAATAATATATATAATTTACATATATAGCTAAGTGATTGGTTAGAAAGTAAAGCCCATAGCTAAGATGATTAAATAGCCCAGCTCAAGTTTTCATAAAGATATCTATCCCAACTACTCAAAATATTTTCTTAAGGGTATGTTGTTATTTTTTTTTTTTTACAAGAAAGCTTCAAAACAAATCAATTATGTATCACTTTTATAATACTCTATAACTTAATTTTTTTATATTTTCACAATTATCAAAAAAAAATTTTAAAAAAGAGAGAAACTGATTTTAAGAGAAGAGGTGGGAAAAAAAGAAATAAAACATATATATATATATTTAAAAAATGAATATAAGTACAGTGTATTTACATTCTAAATATTTTAAAAATATATGAAAAGCTTCTTTGCAAGTTTTTTTCTGCAATATCGACCAACAAATAAGTGTTTTTGAAAAACAAATTAATATTAATTTATTTTTACTTGCTTGCTGTAAGAAATTGTACTTTTATATATACCTCCTTCCACTACCACCAACCCAACCCCCCAAAAAAGCAATGAAATGGATATTACTTATCAGGCTACCAAATGTTAGATAATAGGATTTTAGTGTTTTTCATCATTGTTTTACTCATGCACTTATTTATCAATCAATACCTAGATAGCTAGTTGAGTTGTCATTACTAAACTTTACATAGCTAAAGAAAATTCATTGAACTTACTTAGAAGTCTTCAGATATATGAAATAAAATTTCAAATTTCAATAAAATTTGAATCTACATCTTGAGTATAGCAAATACCATTATAAGTTACAAGAATAATGTAGAAAGCCATTATTATATATTAATATATATATAAGAATAAAAGTCCCAAATGTAATTCAATTCAGAAGAACTAGATATTAATCCTAACTTATTTACAAACAACCACTATCAATAAGAGTGAAATTGTAAAGCAAATTTTTGAGCATCAATTTAGTCATGAATAATTAAGCAGATACAATATTGTCAGCTCTTATATGTGCATAACATAATCACAACAATGATAATATTGCATAATATTACAATTGTGTTTTCTTTATAACAATAACACTCATCTGACCAATCCCATTGATACTTTAACTTTTAGCTAAAACTTTCTGATTAATAGCATCTAATTGAGCAGAATATAAATGGACCATTTAAAAAACAAAACTTGAAGTTTATTTGAAAAAGTTCTTTTATAGACATGGCAGACTACAAAAATTCTTCTTTCCATTTAATTCTTTTAAAAAAAGTAATACAAAAACAGGCACTTTATAACAGATGAAGCAAAGGCAAAATATTTTCTCAAAACAAATTTGAAAAGTTATATTTCAGAGCAATATCATTGATTAAATTTGTATGGGCCAATGTAGTCAAGTTCTACTTTCTCTCAAGAACAACCTGAAATATATAAAATGTTTATTTTAAAAAAAGAGAAGTAGTTGGCAATTCACTCCCCCCCCCCCAAAAAAAAAAAAACCAATTAAAAATACTACTTGACAACCTAATGCAATCATTTAATGCTTGAGTTATTAATCTAAAAAAAAAAAAAAGAGACACCATATATATGGTGGCATAAACAAGCTTCAGATATTTGCTTGAGGATATAATTCTAAATCATTTTTGGAAAACTCTGAACAGATTAATAATAATATAATTAGAAAGTTAATATGTTTGTTCTTAAAAGAAAAACTTGGTGAATTTGAATCCTTCTGGTTAATAGTTTGTGATAATGCACTTATAAGTGTAAGGCTGAAGAGGTAATCTCATAGTGATTTCATAATAGAAAACACCAATTCTTTTTAGGTCATAATTTATCATCTTTATACCCTTCTTTTTTACTTTCAATATATTCATATACATAATAAATTTAAACTCAATGTTACACTTATTTATAATGTATATCAAGATTAGTGAATAACAGAATTAATTAATATAACTAGATGATGGTTCAGACTTCTTTTTATTAATATATCATAAATAATGATTGTTTCTTCTTTTAAAGCCTTAATGCTTTCTTGACATTTTCATGTCATTTTTAAAAAAACTTCCTTTCAAAACTTCTAGAATTATTAAGTAATCTCAATCCAATTTTTATAATATTTTTGGCTTTCTTCTAATATGAATTAAGTACTTAAGTGTTTTAATACTTTTCTGTCCTCAATTTCTTTTTCTTTTTAAAATCTAAATTTCACATCTTTCTAATTGCTATTATTTCTTTTTTTACTTTCATAATAAAATTTGAGCATATGTTCATATGATCATACTTGTTTAAATACTTCCTTTCAAAATTTCTGCCTTCATCTGCTGTTTATATTGCTTTCCCAATAACCATAAGTATGTAGGCTCTTTTAACATTTTTTTTCAAATACTGACTTTAGACATACTGTACTAAACAACTTTAGGTTGGAATTGTACTTCTTGGTAATTATGTTTATGATATTAAATGACTAATATTTTAACTAAAGTGATATAACTAAAAGATAGCTTGAGATTTTGCTATTTCAAAAAGGTATAGTTTATTTATGCATTTAATCATATTCCATTTATGTCAGTTCCTTCAAACAAATAAAACTATCTAGTAGGACTCTATTCTTTGTTGGAATTAAAAAATTCTACTGCAGAGATCTTAATAAAGTTAATTGGGATAATCGCTGAAACTTATTTTCAATAAACATATTATTCCTTCAGGTATATACATTCTTTGGAATATACATTTGATTAGTGATGTTTAATCCAAAAATGGGACATAATTATTATGTTAAAGTCCATACCATATAACAATTTATTATAAATATACATATTGTTAACCAAGAATTCAACTTTCAATAATATATAAATCTTCACTCATTAATCAATGCTATTTAAAATAATTCATGTAATTCAATTGCTACTAATTTTCTTCTTTTCTGAGCCAACATGATATCTGGTAAAATGAAAATACATATAGAAAAGGTAGTTTTTTAAATAAGATTTAGTTTTATTACTGATTAGCATACTTATTGAAAGTATGCTAATCAGAAATATTATTTTTAAAAAACTACCATTTCTATGTGTATTTTCATTTTACTAGATAATAATTCATGTAATAAATGTAATTTTACTGTTGCATATAATAAATTAAAGTAAACAGCTATATCTCCAATAAATTATCCTCTCTTCCAAGTAGTAGCATTCTTTCTTGGTCACTATTTAAATCAGCTTTAATTCTGAGACTCATTATTTTCATCTTTTTCTTATGCTAATGGAGCCTTTGAAACTAAAAAAAAATGCTTTTTTTGGGGGGATATTATCTGATTTAATTCTGGCTTAATTGAAGCTTTATAATTTATCCATGCATGTCAAAATTCTTTATGATGATAAATTTCCAAATATTGTTCTCAAAAAACATATCTCTAAATATGTTACTATTTTGTAAGATACCTCTGCATTCATTAGAAAATCACCAATATTTAATAGTTGTTGTTTTTTTTTTTTGTAAAAAAAAAAAAATTCCTTATAAGTTTTACTGACTGTTTCCAAAATAATCCATTATATAATTTTAAATAAAAATAATACAACTTCTTTCTTATTTTGAAAAATATTTCTTTTAAAAACTTACATCTATTGAAACTTATGGAATTCAGTAGCAGAATATGGTAATACATATAAACAAAATACTCTAAAATATATTCTACAGTATTCAAAATATCAATATATAAAAATAAATAATAACTATAGTTAGCTTACAGTATGTCTGCTATCCTGAGTAGCATTTTATAATTTTTTTTTTTTTAAAATCTCACTAAAATATGAGATTTTTTTTTCTTTTAAATTTAAACTATAATGTATTACTCATGATATCAGATATGTCATATCCTGCCTATAGTTATTATTTATTTTTATATTTTGGTATTTTGAATATTGTAGAGTTTATTTAAGAGTTTTTTTTAATTATATTTATTTTATTTTATAAATACATATGACATATAATGGGAATTTATCATAGAAATAATCCTAATTTCTTTCATATGATCTTTTATTTGAACTCTGCAAAATAAATAAAAATTATATTTAAATTAAGGTAAGTGACAAGTTATGTAATATTTTCTCTACAAATGAGTTTCTGTACTATCACACATCCATTTGCATTCTCATATCAATAATCTTTAATTTAGTTGCATTTAATCCATTGATAGATTTGACTATAATTTTTCTTTTAGTATCAGTCTCAATTTTCTTATCTTTTCTTCAATAAAAAATTTCCATACATTTTTATCCAGAATTGACCTCCAAAAATTATATAGCGGAGTAATATTATTTTTTAAAGCTTCATGGTATAGTGATTACTGTTTTTGTGTGGCATGAATCTGATTCAGGTTTAAATTTAAAAAAAATATTTTTTTTCTGACTAGATAACTTTTCAAACAAGCATAAGACTATTTCAAGAAATGATCCCACTTTCACAGCTGACCCAGCTAATCATTCAGTCAATATTGTTATCAATCCATTGTAGGATTGAAGGTGTCTCCAAATTTAATCCAGTTTCTCCAATCCAAAGAGTATCTTCTTCACAATATTCTAACACATTAAATAATCCCATCTATCAGATCTCATATGTAGCCTCTTTCTAGGAATTTAAATCTTCTGAGATCCAATTTCAGAATTTAACTATTCATCTATTATCATTTTTCCAAAAATATTTTTAAAATTGTACTTTCATTTGGTATCTGTACTTCCATCCTTAATTTTCTTGAATACATTCTTATCCATAGCTACTGTGAGGTTGGCTCAAGCTTTAAAAGAAATAACTGATAGGGAATTTGTTACTTTAACAACACATAATTTTAACTTAGTAAATTTATAAACCTTTCAAACCTCTCTTTTAAAACAATAATTTAAAGTAGTAAAACTAAGCAATACTTCAATATTAATAATAAAAAAAATAAGTTATTAACAGAGTTATTAAGTTATAAAAAGCACATATTTATCATCCCAGAAAAATGAAAACATCTACTTTTATACTCAATTGAACTGATGATTTAATTGGCTATTAGATATCTAACTTGTGATCTCATTTACATATTAGTCAAACTTATGTAATTAAAAATTTAGTAATAAAAATCATGACATTTTTTAAAATATTAAATATTATATCATTAAATTCCAAATTAATTTTATACTTTTATTTAAACAAACTAAACATTTTAAAATAACATTTTAAAAATAATACTTTAATAATTTATCCAATATTTATTTTCCATGTATCTGTTTTTAAAAAATCTTACTTTATTAATTACACTTATTAAAACTACTAAATTAAATATCTCTAACATTTACTTCTATTTTATCATAAACAAATGTTTCAATTTTTTAACTATTCTAAAGCATTTTTGAAACTATCTTTAGAAAACTTGTAAGCACAAAAGTATAAGTATTTGTGTCACATGACTTTCAAACCCAGATGTATGTTACAATTTTTTAATTGTTGTCTAATAACAGAAATAAATATTTAATTACAAAAAATATTATATTAAAAAATAGTAATATAATAATACAATTTGGAATAATAATCTTGATACTATTAAATTAAACACATAATTTATAACACAAATATTAAATATAATTTTTTATTTTAAAATACATTAGTTTATTTAATACTAAGTCATTATTTTAAAATTAGCTTTTAGCACTTGTTTGAGAAGACTTTTAATATATTATTTGACTATGACCAGTTTTCCCAACCATCCAAAAATCATAATATTTAGCTTTACTTTATTACTTTTACATATTAATATAGTTTTTTGTATATTTACAACTCTCACTTTACTTTAACAAAGTTTTTTAAAATATTACCAACATTATACAGCAGTTATACTAATTAAAATGTATCCTTAATTTAATTTTTTTTAAAAATTGACTCAGTGAATCTATTTGGACCTAATCAAAAGGGTACAATATATATATACTTTATTCTTAAATAATATATACTGTATTTTTTAAATAAAATACTTTGGAATCTACTTTTTTTTTTCATACCCAATGGAGATCGTTTGTTTCGGATAAATTTAGATACAAATTTTCAAATTTTAATAATCTGACATGAGTATCAAAATATGGGGCAGCAACAAAAATTTCCTTGGAGCAGCAAACAATCTTAGGCCGGTCCTGTTATTTATAAATAAAGTTATTAAATATTGATTTACTCAATCTATTTTATATTTCTCATTTCAGATATGGGCATTTTAATGCTAAACTTAAGAAGATCCTTGAAATTGTGGATAATATTGAATTCTCTACAAAATATATATTTTAAAGATATATAATATGGATTTAAAGTTATATCTCTAAAAATTATTTTTAATGGTATGTTTACATTAACACAAACTCAGAATCATTTGTGCATTCATTGAATGACTATCATTTGAAATAAGCACAGATTAAAATGAAAACACCAGTATTTACTTTAAAAAATATACACACAAAGATATTGATGACTAACCCCAAAATTAGAATAATTAATGACAAAAAATACAGTAGCAAATACATATGTGTTCATTGCCTTTAAAAAAAATACATATTTTATTTTCTCACATAAAGAAAGCACTCAACAGCTATTCTTAGATTTGGAAAAATTGTCATCATCATTAATTTTGTATTTGGACAATTTAAACAAAAATTTTATTTAATAATTTAAATCAGTAATATCACCAGTGTAAAATAAATGCTTTCATTGTGATAGCAATAATAAGACTGGCTAAATGTATGAGACAAGAAAGCAACTGAATGAGAGACTATTCGTGATGACAATTATGCAAGTGGGCATGTATGAATTAAAATTTATAAATTCCTATTTTTTTTTTCCAATTATTTTTTTCAAACTATGAATTACTAAAATTGCAGACTTTGATAGTGCAGAATGAGCAAAACATCTGACCCATTCATTTATTTTATTTTACACAACATTCATCTTCAGATCATTAACTATTACTGTTCAAACTTCATATATTGTCAAAATACTAATAATATAATTCTCTTCATTAAATAAAATAATAATAAATTTATACATTCAAAATGTATAAGTAGATATCATTTTGAACAAATATCACATATTTCACAACCTTTTAACAAAGTGAGTACATACAATTAATAGTATAAACATGTACACAAATGTTTAAGAGAAACAAATATACACATATAAGTGATCACAAGGAATTTTTCAATTTGAAAGTAAAAATTAAAAACAATGAAAGGATTTATAAAATGCATCTCGTATTCAATGTATTTATTATCTAAAAATCTTATAAACTGGCTTCTTTATTTCTATAATGATGTCACAGAAATTTATTATATATTTCACCTTTATATTTGTTTTCATAGCTGCAACATTAACATTAGTAGATCTTATGTGTAATCCTTTTTTTTATTTTATGAATTTTTTATTAAAAATTAAATCCGGTCTTCCATCATTCTACCATGGTTTCATCTTGATGTTAGAAAATTTATCACAACTCAAATTCTAATTCAAAAAGTTACTGAGAACATATATATCTCACAATAGAGAATTTATCTGAGGAATCTGAGAATGCATGATGTAACAGTGATAAAAATATTTTTTCTCCCTATTTCCTATGACTCTTGTAGAAATATTTTAGCATAATTAATTTTAATTTGTATATATGACATAAACAATTATCATATTTTTTCTTTTCCTATTTCCTTCCAATTTTTAATATAGAAGCAAAATGATAAACTCATTAAAGAAAAAAAATGTAGACAACTATCTTACATTAAAAAAAACAAAAATCAGTTTAAATGAGTGAATAGATTTAATAAACCACACAAATGCTAGAAAATGAACTTAAAATAAAATATATTATCACAATTAATTAGCATTTTAAAAATAAACTTCTATTACTACTGTTGAAAAAAAATTAACACTAAACATTTATTATATATAATTCCAAAATAAAGTAACATAAGTAATCCTTAAAACTAAAAAAATGTAGTTCATGAATAACATTTTAACATATCAGAGAGTAAAACTCCATAAGATCATCTGAATTTCTACAGGTAGGATTGCAAAAACATTTTTTAACTTGGTAATCATTCATTTAATGTGTAATTGTCTTCTTCAATTATTCTTTAGAGAAGATGATCTAATGTATTTACAACAGAATTAAACAAAGAGAGAAGGAAGATAAAAGAAAATGAAGAGAGAGGAGGATCAGAGGAGAAAAAAATGTGTATGTTAATGAAAACATTATTGTAAATAAAATCATTTGCTATTTGAAATTTCATAATTTTTTTTTAAAAATAACAAAGATCAAATGTTGATATTACCATATGTCCTTTTAAATAGACTTTTCATTTCCATAAACTATAATTTATTAAAATTTAAGTCAAACTTTGTTTATAACTTGTAGTTAACAAAAGAATAATTGGATTTTTTTGTTTAAGAAAAAAAATTTTCATTGTATATAAGGAAAATATTGGATTATTTTTTTCATAAATAACCAATTATATATGTTGCAGAGACTACCATTTCATAATTAATTCATCCTTTGCAGAAACTTTGGTTTGATAATGTTTAGTTAAATGATATATAATGTATAGACATTTTTGGTATTTAAAAATGTGCATATAAAAACATATATTACCAATAATATGATGAATTGCAAAAATAGCTTAAATTATAGCAAAAAATAAAACACTTTAAAACAAAAAAAGAATAGCAAATTTTTTAAATAATTATCATTAATAAAAATAATTAGTTACAAATTATAAAATACTTCATTAAAACTTATTACAAGTTCTTTGAGATGTTAAACTTGTAAAATGAATTTAATTGTTGTAATTATTTTTTGAAATATGAAATAGTTATTATACATGTATTATTTTTTCATTTAATGAATAACAGAACTTTAATTAATCAGTGTTAATTTTTTACATTTTTAAAAAAATTATAACAGTTTTAAGTGACTTTTGCATGTTGTGAAGTAAAAAAAAAATTCTATTTTTCTATACAACTTTTAAAAATTAGAAGGGTAAAATTAAAAACAATTAATCACATTTAAGCATTCGGAGTATTAATATACAGATATGAAATATTGTGGAAGGGAACTTCTTTTAATATATGCACTATAAAATAAATACACACTTTTCTATCAATAAATGTGCATGTCTATTTTATAGCACATATGTGAAGAGTCATTTTTTTCCACAATATTTCATATGAGTATAAATGATATATTATCAATTATTAATATGTAGAAAATGTTAGTCCAAATTATTGGAGATAATAAGGAATCAATTTTTAAAAATGATACTTTTTTACATATATGTTATATCAACAGACTGGTGTAATTAAACAGTTTTGTTTTGTTTTTAAACCAAATTTTATTTTTTTTAAAATATATGCCATAAAATTTTCTGCAAAAATAACTTGGATAATCATAAAATAATATCTATATTTGTAAAAATAAATAAATAAATTATCATTTGAAGTAAGTTTTGCAAAAAAATCACTTTGGTGGGTTGAATGGAAATGGTAATAATTTTAATAACAGGAAAAAAAAAGGTAGCCTATCATTAATATGAAAATACAGTAAATATTAAATTTAAAAAATGTCATAAGAAGAAATTATACAAAACATTTTATTTGTATACATGAATTGCCTCAAGACATACATGTACATATTTGAAGAAAAATTGGCGATGTACTTGCTTATTATATTTTGTGGCAAACTCAAAAATATGTCCACTTTATTTCTCATCACATCATGTAGGTTGTCCTAAATTAATATATGACATAAAACTTCCTAAAGCCTCCATTCCTCAATTATGGATTACAAATAATGCTTTTAATGACAATGAGTTTATTATCAATCTCTCACTGCTTCATTGTATGACCTATACTTAAGCATATAAAAATCTAAATGAGAGTGATATATATATAAGTGTGTTGTTTTGTTGTGTATACCTGTGTAGGATCTAAAATTTTAATCTTTTCAAAATATAAAATAATAATACTATTAAACAATAGTAAAAAAAAAAAACCACTGCCATACTCCACATTATCAGATTTCACCCAAAAAGCTTCATAACATATGCCAGAATAGATGGCAATAAGGACCTGGTTGAAATCTGGGCACAAGTTTTGGCATGATTTTTATTTCAATTATTTTTTACATTGTAAAAAAGCATTATTTCTAATTTAAGAATCTAGATTAAACATTATTCTAAAATTCATTATTTTCCATCCATGCATGAATATGCAATGAATCTTGGGGAAAAATAACTTTCATATATACATAATTTATTTTTAATCATTTGGAAGTAACAAAAAAAAAAATACATTATTATTCTAACGATTGCAAAACGACAACAACAACAAAATTCCAAACAGAATGGATCTTTTTGTTGTTGTTGTTGTTTTTCGTCTCAGGAAAATTTAGACTTCTGTCACTAATCACAAAAGTAAAAGTTAAAATATTTTTAAGCTATAAAAAATTTGATTGTACAAAATTTTCAAAAAGATGTCCAAATTAATTTTTGACTTGCTTAAAAACATGAGTTAATTTAAAAAAAAGTAATTTTATTAAAAATAAATATTTAAGTAGTGTTAATTATTAAATAAATCAAGAAAAGACTACCTACACTATTTATAAAAAAATATCACTTATAATTTGTTCTAGAAAAATTACATTGTTAGCCCTACAAAATCCATCCTAGTTATCAATTCTTGTAGTTTTTTTACATGAATGTGTGTGAAGCATGCATTAAAATTCTATCTACTTCATTATTCTATGTGATTTAACTTAATTGTATGAGATTATTAATTAATACTCATTGAAATGTAATAAGATACACCTACTGAAAAGGCAATTACAATTTTTGTTTAAAAAGTCATTTTCAAATTATACAACATGTTTAAAACAATAATATAATTTAACATATATTCATTATTGCACAGCTTGGTAACTAAATTAAAAAAAAAAAAAATTTAAATCATGTTACTGAAAAAACAACCTGCATTTATCCATTAATTAGTGGCGCGTAACAAACACATCTAAAATTTGAAATACCAAAACTATACACTTTTAAAGTAACATTCATTATGAATGATTCAACATGCTTTAAAATATGTTTATTGAATGTGAATTACTTCATTGTTTTAAAAAACTTTTAAAATATATCTGTACAAATACACACTTCAGAAGAATATTTAATAAAGAATATTATTTTATTTAATAATAACATGAAAAAATACTTACCCTAACAATCTGTGGATCAGGGCATGTTGCAGAACGATTTAACCAATTCCGATTGCACTGAGATTTTACATGACACATAGATTCACACCAACCACAATTAAATTTGGGATCCAATTCTAAACATAATCCACAATTGGATGCCATGGCTGTACATTTGTAAACAGTTACTGAAAAATAAATAACCACAAGTTAAAATTAATTTACAATCATTTTTTCTATTTAGAAACATATAAATGTAATTCAAATCCAGATATACTTACAATGAATAAAATCAGGATTGTCTAGAGGTTTATTGCCACTCCATACAACAGCGAAAGTGGCAGTGGAGTTAGGAGAAAAACTAGCATAAGAAAACTAAAAAAAAAAAAAAGAACTAATTAAACATGTTTATAAATTGTATGTTTTTTTCTACAATCTTTACAATAAATACTATAATCTATTAAATAATTATCAATATATCACAAAATCTTTAATTTTTTAACAATCTAGTTATTTTTTAATTGTTCTTTGTAATGTTTAAGTCAAAATCCTTTCACTGTTTTGAATAACATCTTTTTAGAAGTCACCAATGATTATGAACTGATTAGTTATTTCATTTATTGAACAAAATATCCATAGAATTTGCTGGTTCAAAAGATTAAATAAATAAACATATTATTAATCAAGCATCAAATTAACTTATATATATACTCTGTTAATTAGTAAACTAAAAAATTTCAAAAACTTTAAAATTGACTTTTGTACTATATTGGCAACAACAAAAAAAGATTAGTGGAGCGTTGGTGGCCTAGCGGTTAGCATAGCTGCCTTCCAAGCAGCTGGCCCGGGTTCGGGATTCGCTTCCCGATCAACGCTACTTGACATATGAAGAAAAAAAAGATTACTGTAATTTAAAAAAAAAATAGAAAATTTTAATGTCGTTGAGAGATTTATATTCAACCAATAGATTGTTATTTAGTTTGAGATATTAGTAACTTTCTTTATGATATAGAAATGGTATTAAAACTACACATACATGCTTATATATTTTGATGCATGCATATATATAAATTTGTTTCTCAAACTATTATTTGAGATATTTTCAATTATGAGAGTTTTATGTAAGTAACATCAGATACATATTCAACTCCTTTCAGAAACTATCTTTTAAAAAATATATAAAAGTAAATAATATAAAAAATATAATAAACATGTCTATAATAATAAAAACATATAAAGGACTATCTAAAGTTACAATATAGATCTAATTACAGAAATATTAGAATAAATTGTATTAAAAAGAAGTAAGCAACAACAAATTATCATTGGCAATGAGGAGGTATCATTGTGTAACTGTAGTACTCTAATTAGCAAGTTGAAATAAAAGCTTATACAATATTAAAAAAAAACAAAAAACATCTAAATGATTTTTAAAAAAATAGAATTTCACATGGCTGAATTAAAGTTTATAAATTAGCTTCTTTCTTTTTTTACCTTAAATTAAAAAAAGAAAAAAAGACTTTTCTTAAATGAATCTAGGTCCATGTAATACAATAGCTTAAATGATTTTATCATTATGAGAAGATGCTTTATTTGTATAACACTGAAACCAGCTTAACTTAAAAAACTTTTATTAATATGGATCAACATTAGTTGATAGTTCTTATTCCCCATATATATTATTAAAAATATTCATTTGATAATAATAACTCAAGATTTGACAAAATAAAAACTTTCTGATTACAAATACATTAGCTTTTTTTTAAAAAAAAAATAAATAATGAAAATAGATGTTTGCCTTACTCAAATAATAACTGAAATACACAGGCTTATTATATACCTATGTCTATATATGTAATATATAGGGTATATGAGCACAGACTTTCACACACACACCACCACTCTCCATACTATCTCATAACACTCATACACTTGAACTCATATATATTGAAAAGATAAATAATCACCAATATACGTATTTCATGCTAGTAAATTTAATGTAGTAATTACTGCAGGAAATGACATAATTAGTAACAAGTAAGAACTGTGTGCAGTTATGGGTTCCACCCTACTGAATTCATATTTTGCTTTATTTTTGATAAATATCTAGGAAAATTCTACATTGTAATTATAATAATAAAGACTTAATTTAAAATAAAAATGACTACAAGTTATTCAAAAGTGTTAAGACCAAATTATTTTATAGAAAAAAAAAAATCTTTTTTTTTTTTTTTTTGTCAATTAAAATGCTTAATAGTAGTTAGTAACAAAGACTATATTGCAGAAGTGATAAATCTTTAAAAAAAATTATATTTAACTCAATATAAACCATTAAATGTAAAAGAAATCCAATTTATTCAATTTACCTGAAACCCGATTTGACTCAAAACTAAAAGAAACAAATAGGAAAAAAACCAATAACATTTGTAATAATGGTAATTATCATTTGGTATTATTTTTCTTTTTTCTTTTTGGTAAATATTCAGTGCTAGTTGCATGTATATGCTATTCATTGGCGCGATTGCACCACATATCAAAATAGATAAGCATAAGGTAATTGATACATTTCATTTTTTTCATAAAAATAAAAAACATGAAATAATATAATGTGTGTGAAAACATGAAATAATGTAATTTACTTAGAAACAAAACTAAACAATAATATCTTTAGTGAAGAAATAGTGATTCAAAAACAAATGCTTCCAATAAATATAATCATTGCAAACATTCAGTAAAAGATCTTATTAATGACAGCAAACAGCTTAAATGAATTTAGGCAAAGCAAAAAATATAAAAATAACATAATACCTTTGAAAGTATAAAAATAATATAATTTATTTAGAAAAAAATCTGAAAATAATACAATTAGTGACCAAACAATAATCAAAAAATAAATATTGTCAATAAGTGTGATGAATAGAAACATGCCATAAAAATCAAATTAGTAATTAAGGTTTTCAAATGTAATTTTCATGTTCTTTTTGCTTTATCTTCATAACAATTACTTGGCATCATTACTAATAAAATTTCTCATTGACTAATTGCTTTGATCATATTCACTGAAAATATTTATTTTAAAATCATAGTTTGTTCACTAAAGACATTCTTTTCAAGTTTGTTTTCTATATAAATAATAAATAAATGTTTAAACATTAAAACAAAAGACTTTCATTGGTTTAAATCTCTTTATTCTAACTAAGCACTTTCAATATTTCCAGAAACATAATTCTACCCTTTATGGCATAATTTAACTAATATTTAATATTCTTTGTATTTGTATATTGTTTGTCAAATTTGCATAAATTGAATTTATTGTTTTTTATTCAAATCTATATAGATATTGTTTTAGAGGCTCTTTTTTTTATGCATACAATAGTTTTAGAGAGATCAAATTCGTGGCCTGACTGTAGCTCATGCTCTAAAAATATTGAGGAATATTCATTACTTCTTTTGCCTTATTATAAAAGTAGTCATGGGACCATCTTGGGGACAGATTCACTCTGGTTTCCCCATAATATACATTTATGTATTCAGTATTTTTGCATATGATAAACTATTTGGTGTGCTGAGGAAATATAACATAGGTTTCTGGTTGACTCCTTCTTTCTGTTGAACAATTCTAAAAATAAGCTAATTAAGGAGGCTGCATACCATGTAGTATATAAAATCAAGTGCAAAAATACTAATTGCTCAAATGCATATTACAGGGAAACAAGAGTGAACCTTTCCACAAGACTGACTCAACACAACTATTTATATAATGGCAAAAAGAAGCAGTGAATAATCCTCAATATTTTTAAAGCATAAGCCAAAATCAGGCCATGAATTCAACCTCTCTAAAGCAGATATTGTATACACAAAAAGAGATGATAGAAAAATAAAGTTTAAAGAGGCATGGACTATAGCCAAAGACAAATATACATTGAATAAAAAAGGAGCTAGCATCCCTTTATCTAAAAAATGGTCTCTCTACCAACATCTACATAGATTTAAATAAAAACCAATAAATTTAATTTATGCAAATCCGACAAACAATATACAAATACAGATAATATTAAATGCTAGCTAAATAAAGTCATAAAGCTATGATTATGATACTGGAAGTATCGAAAGCACTTAGCTAGAATAAAGAGATTTAAACCAATCAAAATCTTTTCTGTTTAAATGTTTAAACATTTATTTATTTATTACAATTAATACAGAAAAAGAGATAAAAATAATATTTATAGAATTTTCTATATGAATTATAATAATTTCATGGGTTTTTTTTAACAAACATATTGATTAGCATATTCTTCTCTACTTTAACATGACTAGTGGCTCCACCAATAAGTAATACATAGATATAACTATTACCAAGTGGTCTTATAGATTTTCTCTTAACATTATTTTTTTGATCTCTTTAATAATAATTTTCAATAATTATCTTATAACTATTCGTGAAATAAAACCAATAATCATAATTTCTATTTTTAGCAAAGTAAAAATTTATTTTTAAGACTCCCTATTCATCTAAATGTAATTGATGTAGTAATCTTTAAAAGTTGTTCTAAACTGATGAAAATTTTTTCTCTCAATATATAGGTTACATTAAAAAAACTAAAAAAAAAAAACTGTTAGGAATATTCTTAAAAACAAATCTGTACATTCAATCTTAATTACCATAACTTCAGTTAAAATTTTAATAAATTTAACTTTTTAAATTTTCTAATATCAAAGTGCTTACCAAAATTATCAGCTTTATCTCTCAATACTGTTCCACCAATTACATGCAATTAAATAAGATAACTGAATAACTATTGTTCAGGAGTTCATAAAAAATTTGAGCACAATAAGTGGCAAAGTTAGGTCAAGATGAAGATGGACTTCAAACTCTAGAATCTGCCACTGCATTAAACTATGGTTATTTTGGCTATTTTGTCTGAATGTTAAATTTCTACACACACCCATACATTATTTTTCAACTATGCTGACTAACTATTTGAAAGGATACCATAACCTTTTACTATATCAGTTTCCATTCTATAATTATAATAAATAATTAGAAATATTTTGGATATTTTCTGCATTATCTTTCTTGACATTGTAATTGATATTTTTAAAGTTAGCAGAATACTATATGGATAATAAAATTAGTTTTGTTAATTGAGAACATAAAAACTTTGAAAGTTAAAAAATTATAAACAACAAAATAAAAGTCTAATTAAAAATAATCGAAAAAATGTTAAAAATAATTCACAATAATCAATAAAAAAGACAAAAAATTATTAATTGGAATTTTAAAAAAATTTGAAGAAAGCAAGTAAATAATTAAATAAAACAAAATATTAAAAAGATAAACTTGCAACATTGTATATAATCTATTCAAAAACAATTGAAATTTCAAATTTATAATGCAACTATATATATTTAACTTCATACCAAATAAAATAATTTTGATACTTTAAAAAATACGTTAATAGAAAAGAAAAGAAAATAATTTTAAGCAAATACTACTTAATATAATAATGTGCGTTTAATAAAATTTATAATTACAACTTTAAATTATCGTAATAGATTTCTTACTATAAGATCTTTCCATTGACTCATTGTAAATCGTAAGATTTCACGAGTATTAATGTATAATAAGAATTGTGGACTTAATTAGTAAAGTATTGAATAGCTTCACACTCTTAGTTCTAACCACTTCACCTTCACCTATTCATATATAAAAGTAGGTTGAAGTAAAGAAGGTTTTCAGACGCTTATTCCTAAGGTTACATACAGCCTTAGTAAATATTACTTAATATAATAATGTGCGTTTAATAAAATTTATAATTACAACTTTTTATATTGTAACATTTATAATGTCCCTATTCTTAATGCCTAAATATACAATTTAACTTGAAAATCTAAATTTAAAACTATTAGTGGCCTTTTCAAATGTGGAATCAATCTTATGGCTATTTCTCAGTTTAATAGTCACTAATTGTACTGGAGAAAGGTCATTTTCAAGACTTAAAAAATATCAAAAATCAATTAAGAAACGCAATGACTCAGACAAGGTTGCCTTCCTTGAGTATTTTGTTCATCGAAAATGAGACCTTCAGAAAAATAGATTTTGATGAACTTATAGAAAAATTCTGTGTGAAAAAGTTTAGAAAGAAATTCTTCTAATCTACTATTTTGTTTTAAATGTATACTTGGATTGAATCAGTTCTTAAATAAAATAACTATTAACATAAAATTTAATATGAAATACAATTTGATATTTTCATTTTTGTGATCTGGATTTTGTTTGAATAAAGTTCCATTTTTGGTTTAGTTTAAGACTTAAAATTCATAATAATTCATACTTAAATTTTAAATGCAAATTATTATGAAATAAATTTATCTGAATTGAATTTGGTTTAATCTTCAATGTAGTGAATATATTTAATTTAATTTGACAGAAAATATGATAATTTTTATTGCGTATTTTATTTTCGTAGTCAAATATTTTCATTATTTGAATTTTGTTTCTTTGTAAATGTTGTGTGTTATGTTTGATTAGTTATTGTTACAAGTACTATATATGGTGCTGAGAATAAATGTCCAAATAAGTGTTCTCGACTTTTTTTTTATTTATTAACCGTGTCACAATATTTATAAAGGTTAGTACCAATAACAACATGTTTCATTTAACATATTGATATATATCACAGTAATGATGTATTTTATTATCTCTCATGTAATTTACAAACTTAAAAATGGGAGGTGAAAGGCCCTCATAAATGGAATAGCCTAGGGCCTCTTTTCATTTAAATCCGGCCCTGGTTGTAGGCTATGAAATGAGTAAAATTTCAAATAATTATATAGTAGTAAAGAACAAGTGCCTATTATACCTATTATATCTTCCCAATTGCCCAGAATTTTGAATGAGGAAGTGAGACATGCAATTAAATTTATAAAGAAAGGGAAGGTTCCAGGTAATGATGGAATTATAAATGATATATTAAAAAAAGCAGGTGAAGAATTAGAATTTTTTTTTAGCAAAGTTAGATATGAAATGTCTAAATGCTAATGATGTACTAGATGATTGGAAGAATGCAGTATTAATATTAATATTTAAAAAAGGTGATAAAGAAGATATTAGAAATTACAGACCTATCAGTCTTTTATCAGTTTTATACAAACTTTTTACTAAGATAATTACAACTCGTCTACAGAAAACACTGGGAACAAGCTGGATTTAAAAGTGATTTTAGTACAATAGATCATATCAAGGTATTGAGAGAAGGTATAGAGTTGCCATTATGCTTAGGATTTGTAGATTACGAAAAGGCATTTGATTCTAAAAACATTTCTTCAGTGATTAAAGCATTGGATCATCAAGGTGCAGATCCAGGATATTGTCATATTTTAAAGAATATTTATAAAAATGCAACAGCAACAATTAGATTACATAATGATAGTAGGAAAATCAACATTGAAAAGGGTGTAAGACAGGGTGACTCCATATCTCTAAAACTTTTTACAGCAGTGTTGCAAGAAGTATTTTGTGGATTAAAATGGGAAGCTAAAGGAGTAAAAGTGAATGTAGATTATTTAAGTCATTTAGATTTTGCAGATGATGTAATTGTTTTTGCAAATAATGCTTTAGAGCTACAGGAAATGTTGCAGGAGTTATCAGATGAAAGTAGGAAAGTAAGACTAAAGATAAATGTTAACAAGACTAAAGTAATCATTAATAGATTTTCTCAAAATATAAAAATAAAGATTGATTATGATGAGTTAGAAGAAGTTAACAGTTACAAATATCTTGGTTAGATTATTAATACAGATGGAAACATAATGGATGAAATTAATCATAGAATTAAACTTGGTTGGAGTGCTTTTGGTAGAAATAACTTGATACTAAAAGGAAATATGCCTAAGTGTTTGAAAAGGAAGGTTTTTATTAAATGTGTTTTGCTAATTCTTACTTATGGATCTGAGACTTGGACACTTAATAGAAGAGCAATACAGAGACTTCAGACCACTCAAAGAAGTATGGAGAGATGCATGTTGGGAGTAACAAGAAGAGATCGAAAATGCAATGTATGGGTAACAGAACAAACATGTGTTACTGACCTTATTGTAAAAAATTAAAAGACTGAAGTGGAGTTGGGCTGGACATATTGCTAGAAGAGATGATAATAGATGGACAATTGAAATTCTAAACTGGATTCCAAGAGATTGTAAAAGACCCAGAAACCGACCACATGCGAGATGGATGGATGAAATAAGAAAGTGTGCAGGGGTGATGTGGAGAAGAGAAGCTAAAGATAAAAAAAGATGGATTAAACTTGGAGAGACCTTTATCCTGCAGTGGATTGATAATGGATGATGATGATGATAGTCAAATTTTTATTGATTTCTTTCTATTTTTGATTATTTAAAAAAATTATGAATGTGACATATAACTGTTAAAAAAATGAAAAATTTAAATCATAATACTTTTTTTCTTCTTAAAAATCACTCCTTTATGTATTAAAATTTTTTATATATCAGGCTTATTATACATGATAATAAATTTAAAAAAATGTAAAAAAAAAAAAAAATCAAATAAGATAGTGAATTTATATAAAAATCAAATTACTTTTTCAATTATATTAAAAAATATGCATTTATTTTCTTAAATATACTTATGTTAATACTTAGAGATTACCATGTTTTTATACATACAGCATTCCATAAATATGCTCCTTTTTGCAGTATGTAATAATTAAATGATAATCATAATTTAATAATTAGTTTCAAAAAATTATCAAGATGACTGTAAAATTAGATAATCCATAACTTGACTACTATTCCACATGTCACAAAAATTTAACTCACAAACAAGCAGGTATGAGTTCTACAAATCTGTGATTTCAAAAACTTGACACCACATCAATTTCAACGCTACTAGTAACTTTTCGGATATTCTGAATTTTATACTTAACTCACACTCATCCAAAGTTTATTTTACAGAAAATATATAGAAGTTGTCCAATTTTATTTTGTTTCTCATAACTAGCATTTTAACTAAATAGACATTTTTTCCTTAGTCATCTTTGAAAAAATCTAAAAAGAAAATATTTGTGTTTTGCATATATCTTTTATATCAGAATACAGATAATCTCATGCAAATTTTAACCAAACAAAATCATGGCAGTAAGTTATATATAATTTTTTTACAGTAATTTTAGTGAAAGATATTTATTTACTTTTTTATATGTATACATTTTTAAAAAAATGTATATTAATGCAGACAACTTTATAATAAATTTAATGAATTTAGATATGTGCAAATGCAGTTTTTATATTTATTATATTTTTTAAAACATTATATTTATGAAATTATCACTATGCAAAACTATTTTTATTGAAATATTAATTTGTAGAAAAATTAGGCCAAATAAAAATATGAACAATATATTTAGGTAGTTTGTGACCTACGCCCAATATGGGCACCAGACAATGCTGCAGTCCCATCAACAACCTCCATGAAGCATGCAAGTGATAAATTTCTATCTGAAAATCGCTGAAATTAACAAATTAAAAGTGCCTGCTTATAAAATACAAATTAAAAAAAAACCCAAGAAAATGCTATAAAATTTCAAATTATAAAAACAGAAATTAGTGAAAATGCATCAAATGCAAACACACCCACACACCCAAAAAGAATTTCTATCCAAAAATTGCTGAAAACAACAAATTAAAAATGCCTAAGGCAAAAATAAAACAAATCCTTCTAAAGTATGAATTAAAAAAAAAACAACAACAACAAGAAAACGCTATGAAATTCGAATTACAAAAACAGAATTTAAGGAAGCTTCATCACAATATGCATATATATATATATATGTTGTGTGTACATGCAAATAATTGATAAAATTAGGTTTTCTTCTTTATTAATATTATTAAAATAAAATGTATTGTGTTAGGGGAAAAGATTCTAAATAAAGTTCTTCTATCTAGATCATAAATTCTGCTAGTTATTTAAAAGATGTCCATTTTCATAAATAAAAAAAAAATGATAATAATAATTATGAGTCACAGATACAACTATTTTACCCCTATCTATACCTTTTCTTTCTTCAGAAAAACATCTATACCTTTTCTTTCTTTTAAATAAATGTAGTTTCATTTCAAAACTTTAAAAATATTCTAATTTTAAAACTAACATACCAAAATATTCAACCTATTAATAAATTTAAAATTAACACAAATTTTAATTTTTTTATTTTTAATATATTTTATTACTTCTATTATTTTAATGATTCATTAGCTTTATAGAGCACTTGATATTTATTTTTTATGATCTATTATTACATTATTGTTTTAATTGTAACAGCTACATAAAAGTCTTGCTATCAATGTTACAGTTAAATAAAGTGGATTTCTATACAGTATATGATCAAAATAGTATTTTCTTAAATGGAGAATACTTGAGTTAAAATGTTAAGTATATTACATATTCTACTATATTCTGTGCTACTATTATAAATATTCTATTGCTCAGATGCTTATTTTAAATTACAAATTTATTTACAGTGTTTATTTAATATTTTGCATAAATAAAATGTATAGAAACAGTCTTTGACTTATGAAAGAAATCTGTTCTCTGATTGTTTGCATAAGTTTAATTTTATGTTAAATCGATTGCCTCTTCAAATGCATGGTCTTCATTGGCTATGGCCTGTATCAAAAACATTTTTAAACAAATGAAAATAATTACTGCAATATATCACAAAAATGCTCACCTGGCATGACACACATGATAAGTGAAAGCTGCATCAATTTGCCTTTCACTTTGCATATACTGGGAATTATTTATATAAGTCCAGATTTATGTTAAATTGGGTTTACATAAGTAGAAAATTGTCTGCATATATTATAAAATAAATAAATAAATAATTTTTGTGCAAAAAGTTTCATTTATAAATTCAGATTTATATACAAATAAAATATAATATTTACTAAAATAAATATTTTATGATAATCATCATTATTCTAAATCTGAAAACCATAATGAAATAACTAATACTGCTTTAAGCAAGGTGTGTGTATATATATATATCAGTACATGTAGTTACTGATATATATGTTAATGAAAATATTAATTCCAAAAACATTAAAGTTAAACAAGCCATAATTAGTCACTGAATCTCTCCCACTCCCCTTCCATAAAAATATTGATTCAGTGCCTTATTAATCTATATCATTCTCTAATAAGTTCAACTATATACAATAGAATTTATTACTATTCTATATAAAGAATTTAAGTCTCACACATGCATAATATTTAATAATTTGTAATTATTTAAAAGCAATTAATATGGGAATTTTAATTAACTAAAACATAATTTAATTCAAAATATTAGTTATATTAATTCAAATGGAAAGATAATTTAACTAGAATATCTATTGTTGGCCCAAAATTAAATTGGAAATAAAAGAAGTAAATAATGAAATAGTCAGTAATTGCATTACAAGCTAATTATCTTCTTTAAGCTAATGGTTTAAAGTCATGGACACATCCATCATAAGCACTCTTTCATTGTCAGGTTTTTGTAAATCTATAAACTTTTATTGATTAAAAACAAACTTATATTAATTCTGCCTTTAAATATATATGTAATTGCTGTGAGAGTACCATATGAGCCTCACCTAAAACAATTTGTGTTTCTTTGTGAATTTAACTGTGCTTATATCGAATCAACAGATATAAATAACTTACACCTATCTTAAGCTTTTCATGTTTCAGCTATATACATAAACTAGTTAGTATTAAAAAAATAATTCTAAAAATGAATAATTCTAATTTGTTTATACACACACATAAATAAATGTTTCCAACTAATAGTATTTTTTATTAACCAAAACTTGACATTTGACAAAGCCTTAAGTCAACATTGCATTTTTATCAGTTGAAACAAAGGAAATAAACGTTTGGGGTTCATTACAAATTGTATATTTTAAACAATATAGCGTGAGCATGATTATGTGATATCCTTGTAGAAATTAATCCAGTATAAAAACGAACTAATATTGTTATAACAATAATCTTCTATTTAGTTATCAAGGCAAGAACTGTCTGTAAATTTAAATGTGTTCGAATTTAGAACACATTTAAGAAAAAAAAAGAAGATTCAATATTTTAAAACCTGCTTCAAGTAATTAATTTACTGCCTTTTAATATTATAAAGAACTATAAAAAAATAATCATTGAAATTAACAAGGTTATAAAAGTTATCAACGTCTTCGAAATGAGTTTACAAAATATATATTTAAGAAGACAAAAATTTATAAAGATGTTCTTTGGCTAGGTAATTTATGCCAAGGATTTCTGCTGATGTTTTAAACCTGAACATGTAAATTTATTCCTACTTAATCAATGCCGAAAATATAATCGTCATAATTCTCATTTAAAAAGCTGCCTTAATAATGGAGTATTATATTGAAGAAGATGTTAAATATTTTACTACACAAATATTTAAAGAATGAATATCTGGATTGCCTCTTCGAAGGATGATCAATGAACTTTATGTTTCAACATTCATCGTCATTTTATTTCGTCTAAGGAGGCATATAAAACCGTTATTCTTTCTCATCTTGGATTACTTCATTGTGTATTTTAATAACCCTTAAACTTTATTTCCTTTGTGGATAATTATATTTACTTAGAAAAATTACTTCGTATATTAAAATGGAGAACTGATAAGATGAACATTTTATTTTTTTTATTTATTTAATAAAATTTAGATGTTGATATTTTGATATATACTCTGATGAAAATGACGGCTGGCAAAGGTAAAAGTTTTTTAAATTATTTCAATTTGGAAGTAAGTTTTATGATATTCCAAATTGAATCTTACCTGACAATTAACATAATTTCTTTTTAAACATACCTAACTAATATCAGGATACATTCTATTATTAATCTAGTGTGAATGGATGTTATCATATATAGACATACAACACACACTGAATCATTTTAATGACACAATAGGTAGATTTATAATGTATCATGTATATTATTTATTATACACATGATTTTAAATTATATATATATGTAAATGATTACATTTTTTTTTGAATATTAAATAATTTATTAGTGTATATATATAAGCACAGATTATAATTCTAAATTTTAATGTTTTTATGTGATAATATTTTTGTTTTTTATTATGGATTAAAATGTGTTAAACTTGATTTTAAAATTAAACAGGTCTCGTTTGTTTATTTTATTTAGTCGTTTTATAAAACCAATAATTATAAATATACATACTCACGCATATATAGGTTGAATCAACTTAGTGATTTAATATTTATAAAGAAGTTATATATAGCTTATATTGAATTTATTATTACTATGGGATATTTGTGGAAATGCCTGAAGAGAGTCGATTGCAATTTCTACTCTGAGCTCAAATTCCGAGAGTAACAAGGTTATTAATAGAGGAGTGGATTGGATTATATTTTAAATCACATCATCCATGGCAATCTATAAGAAGACTCAAAGTCTGACTATAGTTAGATGCGATTTCCTCGAGTCCTGAAAAGGATCGTCCATTATATTGCATATGGATATATTCAGAATATCACTATGTGATGTGTAAGGAAAATATAAAGACTACAAAGACTTTGGAAATAACTACCAATAAAAATTATTGTCATCAACTGATATTTTCTGACTGCTTTCCATCTCAATTTTAATAAATAATTATTGCAGCACTATGAAAATTTATTTAATATGCAACAATATTTTGATAGAGATATGTTAGAGCATCATCATAAATCTCCACAACTCATTAAAATTTCACAGATTAAAAACTAAAAAAAAAAAAATACTTCATAATTCATCATAAAACATAAAAACTTATGAGTGATATAAAAATATGGCAGTCATGTTCTGTCAACATTATAGTGGTAATGTTATATTTTTAGTTTATGAATGAGTATAGTATTATTATATCAAATACACATATTATAATAAGCAATCAAATCCTTTAGATTTTCAACATACTGTTCTTTAAAGTGTTATTAAATAATAAGCAATCATTGGGTATAAAAATTTCCAGATCAATAATCTTTCATGGAAACAACCTTCATTTATTATCTGAGCTAGCATCCACACAAAAATGAATAGTCCAATTTTCTATTTGTACATCTTCACTGTAATTTATTTGATTTTAAAGCTTGAATATTTTCACAATCAATCAACACACACACACACACATATATATATATAGTGTTTAACCTATCAATGTTATAACACATATTTCACACATAGAGATAATTTACATCTACATTATAACACTCAATGCATAATAGCATATTTTCACTACTTACAATATGTCATCAATATTTTCTACACAAAAAAATAAACATGGTTCGAACTTAAATATAAAATGAGAAGTTATCCAAGAACAACAATATGTAAATACCATTTGCCATTTAAAAATATAATATAGGACCTAGAATTAAAATTTATCTAAGAATTAGTTAATGAAAAATGCTACACTTGAAAATATAAAGATTTGAGAATGTAATATAGAGAACATTTTAAGTTAAGTTTATCCAAATGAAATAAACATCCGATTGCTAAGAGCAATTACATTTCAAAATAAAAATATATTTGTACTTAAAAAAAAAAGTATCTATGATTTTAAAGCATAAAAATATCAAGTAACTTTATTATGCCATATAATGCATATTGTTATACAAAAAAAAAGAAGAAATTTTTGATAATTTATAGGAAGTGAGACTTCCTGATTATTCTATAATACACCTTTACCCTGTTTAGCGATTGGCTACTTAGCAATATTTCACTATAGCGATCATCATCAATTTGTACCCACTACTTTGATTTACAATTGATTATTCACTATAATGATCCGGAAAAATTTTTAAAAAATATTTTTTTTGGCAGACATCTTAAAATTTTGTGTCACTGATGACATCAGAAAATAGGTATTTTAAATTCATTTTATCCAAAAGCAAAAGTACATTCCTGTAATACATATACAGGTAATGACTTTGCGATAATTATATAGCACATACAATATTTTATTCATAAAACACAATGTTAGTGCTGCAATCAGTATTTTGAATATAGAATGTATAAACTTAAAATATATATAATTACTGGATCCATAATACTGTATACATATAAGTGTAGAATGCCTTTAGAAAAATTAGACATTTAAATATAATGTACAGTATTTGGATTATTTAAATAAAATTTAATTTTTCTAGATATTCAACACTTATATTAGATGACGAAAACAGTACAACTAAAATACCATCATCACAAACTTTCAGGAAAACACTAAATACTAATATTAAATTGTGTGTGTGTGTTCCTTAATTACGTACACCCAAGTGGTTTCAAATCAAAAGAAAAACATTTAAAAAAAAAAAAGTTTAAAAAGAAAAACAGATTGCATTTAAAATAAGTGTTAATGAAAAATCTTTCTACATGAATAGGGGGGGGGCACTATTACATTACTAAAAATATACTGTAAGAAAAATAAACTTATAGTATGTTTAGAAAATTAGAACAGTTAGATTTTTTTTCTTTTAAAATAAGTTGATTTTTTTTCTAAAGTTGACTGATTTACGATATGCATTAAGCCTTTTGTTACTCTGTAGTCAGTAATAAGTCTTTATGTTCAATTAAATAATTTATAATTAAACATTGTTTTTAATTTGAAGAATTTCACATAAGTAATAAACATAAATGTACAGTAATATGTACTGAATACACATTTTTAAAAAATGCACTTCAGGATGGATTTTTTTTCCATTACGATGAAAAACTTCTGCAGAAGAATATAAAAACTTTTAAATTCAAATTTAGTTTCACTTTCTCTTTCATTTTGCTGTACTGTACTTTTTAAACAGTGAAAACATGCATTTTTTTTCCTAGTGATATAAAACTTTTCTTTTAGATACCGTATTTAGTCATCATTGCCATGAAAAAAATCAAGAAAATCTTTGAGCTTGGAAGCCAATGTGGATATTTTACATCAACTGGAACTGACCAATTTTTTTCCATAGACCCCATTATAAATACATATTTTGTATATGATATTCTTGCTTAACGATGAGTTTTGGAGGGCCAATTGCCATCGCTAAGTGGGGTAAAGATGTACTGTCAAGTCTTTATTACTAAATTAAATATTTAGAAATCTTAAAAAGAAAAAAACATTCTAGATATGTTGATACCAATAATGCACTTTCTAGGCATTCAGATTTGAAAGCAAATTACAGCTTGCAAAATTTTCTAAAAAATTACATGTAAAAAAAAAGGCAAATATTGCTGGAGCCTTTTCTTTTTAGACAGACAAATGAAGAAAATGTTATCAAGCAGGATGTCAGTTAATAAATAGTTCCCTTATATTGTAAGATATTTTTAAATCCATAATGTTGGCATTTAAAAGTTTTAATAACAATGCTGTACTGGATATTTTCCAAGAGTATTTTAGTTACTTTGTATTATAATATATATTCAGGGGGGAAAAAAACATAAAATAGAATCAATGTCATACCAAGATAAGTTAAAATCATCAAAGATAAAATTCCACAGAACTCATTGACGAAAATTTAACTGACCTTCATAATCTGTGACAAAATAAATTAATGTTGCATTACTTTTCAGTCAAATAAAAATTCTGACATATGAATTAAAATAATGTTAATATGCAATAATTATTGAGGAAACTTAGTAAAATGTGAATTAAATATTACTTTTTTTTAATTTTAATTATAAATTTATATTATAACGGGATGGGGTGGTAGGAATGAGTGGTGAAAAGATTTTAACTGGGGTGATGGAAGAACATCATCAACCCCAAGACAATCCAAAATGAAAGTATATATAAAATATTTAAGGGGAATATTATATCAAGAGATCTCTGAGATCATTGTGAGATCAGGCAGCCACTCCTAAGAGCAACCACAATAATTAATCATCAACCAGCATTATAAATAAAAGTAAATATCAGTAATATTCAAAATACCATTCATTGTCATGAATAATCCACAATTAAAATAGATCAATACAATAAATCAGCAGTACATCTTGTGGCTGGATTTGAACAATAAAAAATATAAATCAACAGTCAACCTTGTGACTGGATTGGAAATGGGTCTTCTGTAGACCAGGCCAACCACTGAGCCTTTACCAGCTTGGACAATTATTTAAACATAACTTGGATGCACCAGCTTAGTGCCCATCCATTAGAATACACAATAATCAGAAATCAAAACAACAATGCTGGGAGATAAAAACATGCTGATCATTATCAATGCTCAGGCCATTTGTAGTGGCCAACTATAAACTTAAATTTTTAATAAGATTAAATTAAAAATAAAATATAGTGCATGGGCTTTAAAGAATACAATCTTGTGCACCAACCAGGATGATGACTGATCATCGCTGGATGTCCCAAAAACACTAATATACACCTCCCCCCATTTATATATTCATCCCATGCACAAATCTAGCTCAGACAACATAAGCTCTATTACTGTATGTGACCAAAAGATGAAGGAAGCAATTTTTAACAATTAAATAAGTTTATTAATAACAAAAAAGGAAATGATATTTAAGGTCTTATTGGATATTTCTGATTTTGAATAATACACAATAATAAAAGTCATCACCGTGTGATTTACAAGATTACTACAAAATTTAAATTGTTACATGGATTTACATATATGTGCACACAGACGTGCAATTTCTATTATACAATTAATCTATTTCAATTGATATTCAATAACCACAAAAAATGATTAAAATTTAAGTGTGTGTTATAATTGACAACATATGCACATATACATGTGTGTGTGTGAAATAACCTATTTGACTTGCTACAAAATAATTATCATAATCTTAAACCATAAAACTCAATAATGATTATATACATTTTACATAGTAGGTTTACTGAAACACACACATATATATATATAATTTGCACAAACGTGCGATATATTAATTTATCTACATAACAGTATTTATCACAATAAAATTATTACAGATTATTCTTGCAATTTAATTCTCTTTGCTGAATAGTCTTTTTTCCTTAAAATAGTACTATCAAATTTTTAACAGATGATTGTTGATTGATTTAAAATGTCTTTCTCTTTTTTTTTTTTCAATAAACGAAAGATAAAATCATTTTATAGAATTAAAAAAATATAAATTTCAAAATGTCTTTCTGCTTGATTAGTTAATGCTGGTGAAGTAGGCAAGGTCAGAGAAAAAAAGTGAATATGTGAACTGCAGCTCTCCATGCCATGATAAGTAGATAGCCAAGCATGGACTAAGTACACAATGCCCCATGATGTCATGAGAAAATACCTCATTTTTAAGCACTGCCCCTTCTAAGTACCTAGACAGATCATCCACAAGGAATAATATCCAGAAAAAATATCAGGCACTGAGCCAGCCTGCTCATCTCTTGTGAGTCTTAGGGGCTTTAGATGAGGTCTATTCATGAGACCAAGGCCTATTCATGAGGCCTACATATACACCGCTGGACTACCCTGGGAGCTCAACATCTAGGTTTAGACAGTGCCGAGCCTATACTTTGGAGCATCATGAACACACTTCATCCAGGCAGCCCCACTCAACTATACACCCACCATAAACATGAAAAGTTCAAATTCACACATCACTTTTAAAATACCAAAAAAAAAATATATATAAAAATTCATTATTATATATAACTCTACTCACCACAGCTGTACATATGTTTATCTGGGCTTCTCTGCTTTTAGATATAGTCAGCATATATATATAATTATTTATTTAGCAAATTGGTTTTTTTGGTCCATTAGAAAAATATAATCCATGTTTGTTGTCATCATCACGTAAAAGTATGCAATCTATGTAAAATCTTGATGTGTAGTTGGTCTCTTTCTATCTAGGATTATTCCAGGCAAGCACCTGTCTTGGTTTGATAGATTTCAGGCAAGCAACCGTCCTCTCCATGTTTAAGGCTATGAATTTCTGCACAAAGAAGTGAGTCAATTTTCTCCATGTAAATTTCAAACTCCTGCAAGGAAATATTAGCAGCTCCTAAATCTACTGTCCTGCCTTCAGCTACTTCAGTTTATGGTATCTATTCTACCAACTCTTTACTATAGCCAACAACAAACTGCAGCTATCCATTTTGGTCAGCTAATTTCTGCCACTTACTCAAAAAAATTTAGTAGCCAAGCTGTTCTGTTCAGCTCTTACAAAAAACTACAATTCAGACTGTTCTCTTCAAAAATCACTATCCAGAATGGAGCTAATTTTGTTATCAGCCCTTTTATAGAATCATCTAAGGTGATAATAACACTTTGATTGAAAACAGAGTTTCTATTTTTATCTCTCTAATCCCTTTGAAAACATACATGTTTTAATTAATTAAAAAAATCTCAAAAACAAGTATTGTGTTTTTACATTTCACAATCAGAATAATAATCATAATACAATATATATACATTTATTCAGACCTTTTAAAAGTTTAATTTATAAAACAATATTTTAAATCAGAGTTATTATTTATTATTAATTTATTTCAATGAATGTAGAAAATATCTACTATAATTTTTGTCTGCATTTATTTCTACTTTTCCTTTCAACTTTATATATATATTTATGCACACACTTTCCAATTGGTTACAATATATATATATATTTAATCCTAGTTCGTATTTATTTTCTTCAATACTTTTAAAATGCCATCTTAATACTTAATTAATATATTCTTTAGTTTATATTTTGCTTTAAGGATTATTCAATTATTTTTTTAATATATAAAATTATTACTTAAATATATTGGCTACCATATTATTATTTTTATATATTTAATGCATTTAATAGAATATCAGTTTTCCGCACCATGCAAATTTAAATAAAAAGAGAGTTTACTTAAATATTGAACTTAATGAGAATAAATAAAAAAAATAGCAGTACAATAATGGTTTTAATAAAATATTTAATAACAATAAATTGCATCTATCTAGGATTGGAAAATATTTAGCATCTCTAGGATAAAAAAAGTGAAAAACAATAATCGAAAAAATAAGAATATAAATAATATTTTAGAACATTATAAAAATGTTTTAAAAAATTAAAAGTTGGAAAATCTTTTTTTTTTTTTTTTGCCCATAAGTAAAATTTTGGGGATATATTATAAATAAAATAAAACCAAAAATTTTTATTATTTAGTCATTATTATTAGAAAATTATTTCCCAACTTTAAAATCAATGAGCAAAAAGTGCTTCGACATTTCGAAAAAATGGGCTACTTAACAGTAACTCATTTGAATATTCTCATTTACATATATCAAGTACATTTTCACGAAGGCTATGAGTATGAGGCACGGTTCCTCGAAAACGTTCAGCCAAATTTATTACTAACTATATTTTTTTCTCTAATAATTTACAATTAAGTATTTTCATTTTTACAAATAAGGAGAAATTAAAACCACATTTATAAATTAATAAAAAAGAATATTAACTTTATGCAACCAACAAAATGTCAGAACATTTTGGTTTAAAATATGCCACAAGAATTCAAATCTCTTTTAAGCAAAGAACTTGTAATATTTTTCAGGTTTTAAATAGATATTTGATTTTCATCATCAGTACATGCTATCAAAAAAAGTATGAAATCAGTCACTAATATACCATTGCAAAGTAAATATTCCCCAAAATTTCATAGACATCTATTCATAGATATCTATAGCAAATTATATTTTTAAAAAATTTTTTTAAAAACATTTTATCAAAATATATGTTTTAAATAAAATAATGGCCTAATCATCATTATTATTATAGCACCAATGTATTACTTGCATTTCACTATAATTTTTATAATATAGATCACTGGTCAGCAACTGGTGATCCACAGACTACTCGTAATCCATGATGTAATTTTAATGGTCTGCAAAGAAATTCAGATATTATTTAAATTTGCTAAGCTCATTCAATTAAATTGTTAAATAAAAAATAAATTTTGTTTAAGCTGTATTATTGTAGTAAAATAGAATATCATTATATTGCTAATTGATTTGTTACAAAATACTATTGTGTCTTACAAAACATCTACCTCAAAGGCATTTAATTAACCCCTACTTGATCAGCAGCAAAGAAAAAATAAAATAAGAATATCGATTTCTGTACAATTGACTAGGCATCAAATTTGACTAAGGCACACCCATGGTAATTGGGTAAACTGAAGCTCAAAAATTTTATTAAAAATTTTGGAGGAAAACACATCTATAAAAATTATTAAAGAATAGATAGAATGTTATTCGTTATTAATCTTAAATAATTTTTATAGATACAAATTAGAAAATTACACATATAAAACATAATAAATAGTATTTATACATTCATTTATTTTTGTGAAATAAAATGAACATTATATTAACAAAATAAAATGTAATTCTTTAACAAATTATAAAATATATAAATACAAACATAGTTTTATTTCCATATAAATCAAAAGAAAAACAAATAATTACAAAAAAACTTACACAAAAATTATATTAATATTCTAATTTATTTTGTACTTTTAAGTTCAATATTACAATCATTTAAGTATTTCTTTATATCTAATAAATCTGACTCCATTCACAATGGCCTACTTGTGTGAAAAATCATTCTTAACTGTAACAGCTATTAAAAACAAATATTGCTCTCCATTTGAAATAGAAGCTCCTTTAATGTGTTGTGGTAACATCACTGGATCCAAGGATTAGTAAAATAATTTAAAAACAAGAGCAACAAATGTCACATTAATTTTTAATATATATATATTACTATTATTTATTAATTACTTTTGTGTTAAAATTAAAATAATAAATAAATATATATGCATACCATAGTGAAGCGATGGATCTGTAGGCCAGATCCATGCTTCACATCTTTCTAAATTGCTAGACCAGGATCAAAACAGATCCACACGTGTTACAATGTTTATAAAACTTTGTGTCTACCATTTTATATACATTTAACTTTTAGACCAGCAAATAAGTGATTAAAATATCAATTTTCTATTTAAAATGTTTTTATTATAAATATTGGAGGGGCCCATGTATATATATGTGCAAATACATATATATAATTACAGACGGAAACTTTTATAAAAATCAATAAATAAATTTTAATATGCTATTTTTTTTTAAGTATTTTATTGTGGAGATTTACTTTCATGATAAACCCTGCTAACATTCCATAGCGTCAAACAAAAGAAAATCCATTAACAAAATGGTAATGGAATTTTCTAATTAAAGTAAAATTAAAATCGAAAAGATATTTGAAACATGAATTCTTTAAATCTACATTAAATTTAAAAATAGATTTGAAACAATAAAATCATTGCGTTTATCGAGAGAGTGGATCTCAAGAATACAATGCAAAATATTTTAGGTCAATAATTGCAGTCACTGGAATTTCATCATATCCACTTAACCTTGGGTGAATGAAAAAAGGAATTTCCCAAAAGTAGTCAAAAAAGGATATAAATAGTCCATGAGAACAATAGAAGTCAGCCAGTCATTTTTCGTTCAGTGAGTACCTGGCAAATCCACGCCGGTTAAATTTTCAATAAATATAAAATGTTTAGAAGCATGGTAGCGGTATAGATGGCCTTGTAGCCTGCCTGTCTCCCACTATTCCAAAGATGATTGCCAGATACCATAAGTTGGAGAAACTTAATCAAAATGCATAATTGTTGGACTGCTGAACTGTTGAACTCTCAAATTAAAATTCATAGCTAGCTATGCCTGTGCGGAAATTCGTATTTTATCATGGGATCCAAATTTCCACAAGGACTCAGAATAAATTAGGTAATATGTTCCCAATTTGTTTATTTCTAACTGCCTAATTTATTCTTAAAAACTCCAGTTGACCTGATAATGTAATTTTTCTACCTTTAGTGTCTTCTTAAAAGAAATCCCTTTTAATTTAATGTAACTGCCTAACTAAAATTCTGTAATTTTTATTTGCTATCACTTTAAATCTAATGTCTCTGCTCTCATTCTGTCTGTCTTAAAATTATGCCTCTTGATGCTAAACTTTCTCTTAAAGTGGTTCAGAAAATATTATTTACTTAAGAATATATTTGTTTAAGACTGATAAATGTCTTATTTAAAATGAAATCACTATATGCCAATTTATTCCATCTCGACAAGTTTTGTATAAGCAAATATTTTGCTTCCTATTTCCTGACCAACGTTTGTCTGTAAATAAATGAATAACTCTCTAGCTCTGAATTATTAATCCTTGGAGCAACCCTTTTTGTTGAGATGAAATAATTTTATATTATTTTATATATTTTGAAATATTTATGCATACATGGTTTAGTTTTGGGGAGACTCTGGGTCAAGTATGAGATTTTATATAGTTATATTATTCCATGTTATAAGAATGAAAGGGGGGGGGTTAGAAAGTATATTCTTGCTAAATAGTAAAAGAGAGTATAAATATTTAACTTTAAAATATTAGAGGGATTTTGTTTTGAGGAGAGAGACGTGTTGCCCAGAAAATGACATTCGTAATAATATTAATGCTTATTTAATTCTTGTTAGTTCAATCTGGGTCAATCCATATAACATTTGTGTAATCTTTAGTAGCAGTACAATTTTATATTAAATTCTAAAAATATATCTTTCCAGTACTTGTATTTTGCCTTGCCAGCATTTTGCTTGATTGCTTGTTTTTGTTCTTTGTGATTGCTAAATCAGAATTAGACTATATGATAATTTCACTGGCTATGAATTTTTTTATCAGGATATGAAAGACAACTTGGGAAGATCCAGGGTAAGCTGAGCTTAGCTAGCCTTGGCGATTCCCATCCTTTCACCTGAAATATCTTGAGGTTTGCTAATGGCGCAGACCATTCATTTTATTTCTTGGTGTCACTGGAACGGGGCAGGTGAATTGAGTCTATGCTGGTGATGTAACATCAAATGCTGGGTCTGTCCAATTTCTTTTGTTCTGAGTACATCATGGTGGATTAAATACAGTCCGATTAATTTATTTGTTTTACAATCTTAAAATATTTAGTTGTGAATATTGTGATCTGTTTATATTTTAAATGTGTCACTCTCTTCGAAACCAATTCCTAAAATATGATTCAATTATTTCTCTTTTAAAATAATTTCACTTATAACAAAGTTGATATTTAAAATGGGGCTATTTAAAATATTTGTCTCGTACATCTCAGACTTGAATGGGCATCTACCATAAAACTCTAATTGTTTCATTTGTTAAATTAGCATATGAGCTATACCACTCCCTTACTCGAGGCATAATTAATGACAGGATCGAAATGTATGTTAACAAATTTATGAAATAAAACAGAGAGACATTATAAAAGTTATACAAATGTTTTATTAAATATATATGTGAATTTAAGCTACCCATGGTTCATCTCCAATCATTTTATTATAAAATTAATGTTTCTATTTTAGTTATTGTACTGCTGCTATCTGATGACTCAAGGTCACATACATACCATTCCTATATTTAAGTAAATGAATAGGTCTAATTAGAATCAATATTAGAGTTAGACGTTAGAATTAGTTCAGGTTCATGGCTCTACCTTTGATGCTAGTGGGCTGGAGTGTAGAAAAAATTTCTTCCTTGCCTCAAAAATATTGTTAATTAGTTGGCATATTTAGAGATTGGGTGAACAGGGTAGAATCCATAAGTATTCTTTATCTTTGATCTCGCATACAGTTGGATTCGTGGAACTTTTACTCATGTTGTGAATCATGTTGTTAACATACAATTTTAATTCATATCTTTAAAAATTATGTTAGTGGTCCACAATATCTAAAAGGTTGCCGACTGCTGATATAGATGATTAAGCTACTGTGTGTATTTTTAGATTAAACATCATCATCAGCTACCAAAGCACTCAAACAATAGCAATCCTAAATAATTTTGAACAATCACATATATGAGAAACAAAGGCAGATCAAGTAACTAAGCAATAATTACCCAACAGTGTTGATCAACAATACTAATTTATTATTAATAAACATAATTTTTAGCACCTCAATTTTTAAAGCTACATCCAAAGACTTTTAATAAAATCTTTATACTATAAATGAATACATATTTGGTAAAGTCATTTTAATTCAATAATAAATAAATATTGTTATTATATCCTGTGAACTATGGGATTGTCATCAAAGACAATTATAATACAACAAATATGTTTTAAGATTTTCTCATCTAGAAAGTCATTTTGTAATGATTAAGGTTTGTAAGCTAATTAAATATCTTAAAAGAATGTAAAGACATGGTTTATTAATTTTTTTAAAATTAAAATGCAATTGGTGAAATTAAAGCATCTTCGTATACAAACATAAGAATTGGTACTCCTACATTGTGTTAATGTTTTTCATTTAATTAAATGTGATTCATTATAATCCAATAATGCTATCATTACATATGCAAGTATGTATGTATGTATTTATGCTTAAAGCATTTTACAGTGTAAGTAAATATTTCAAAACTTAGTGATTTCAAATGTCTTAGAAATTCAAAAAAAAAAAAAAAATGGAACTGGAGAACCCTATCTATTCTATCCATATCCTATTATTAAAAAAAAATTTCCCCAATGGGGGAGGGGGAACTAAGGGTTCACTAGCAATTGATATATGACACAGCTATTATTACAACTGTGGTATATTTCCTTTTCTTTTATTTATTTATAATCAGCTTATTGGCAGTTGTTATAATTCTCCAATTACATTCAAGCTTTGAACATTACCTATCAATATTAGATAATTAGTTGTACTGAACATGGGCCGGTTACCCAAACAAAAATCTATCTCAGTTTCACTCAAGTTTTGAACCTCGGGCAAAAACAAGATGGAGTAATGAATAACCACCAACACTGAGACTCCTCTAAAAATCAATAAATCAACGATTAACTAATGCTCTAATAATTGAGTTCATGAAAAAAATTATAAAAAAAATTAGATCATTACACTTTTAAGTAAAGAATAAAAAATAAAAAAAGACAATGAATAAAAATACACTAAACATCCCTAACAAGCATACATATAACTAACTAGACAACATAATTTATTTTTAAAACTTTAAATCAAGGTTGAAATAAAAGCCCAGCTATTTTTAAAAATATCTTATTTAAATCATCTTAGATTGTCAGAATGAAAAGCAAAGTCATGGTCAAATCTAATTTACCTATTACCTTGAATAAAAAGAGGCTTACAGAATTCTTGATATGGTCTAAAATAAAACAGCTGTTAAGTCTAGACACAGAAGAATCAGCTGCTTGAATTTCAAAATGAATTCTATTTTAGTTTTAAGCCTTTTTTTAAAAAAAATACAGATTTTATATTTTTGGAATGATTAAATGATGAGATGTTTATACTTTTAAAATAAAACAAGAATAACATATCCACAATATAAATAAATATTATGTGGGGGGGGGTATGATTAAATAAGATCAATAATAAAGAGAGTTTATATGATATTGGTATTAATTAATTATAAATCAAATTTATAATTTGTACAATACAAAAAGGCTATTTTATAAAAAATAAAAAAGTTAAGAATATATTTAACAATATATCATCAAAAACAGAAATAAATTTATTCCATTGCATTATTTCAAGTAATTTTTAAGTTAAATAATATAAAATACTATTATGTATTAGCAATAATTCTACATACTTATTATTGAAGTTTTGATGTTGCAGGAGTTATCAGATGAAAGTAGGAAAGTAGGACTAAAGATAAATGTTAAAAAGACTCAAATAATGTTTAATGGATTTTCTCAAAATATTAAAATAAAGATTGATTATGATGAGTTAGAAGAAGTTAACAATTACAAATACCTTGGTCAGATTATTAATATACATGAAAACATAATGGATGAAATTAATCCTATATAGAATTAAACTTGTTTGGAGTGCTTTTGGTAAAAATAACTTGATACTAAAAGAAAATATGCCTATGTGTTTGAAAAGGAAGGTTTTTAATAAATGTGTTTCACCAGTTCTTACTTATGGATCTGAGACTTGGACACTTAGTAGAAGAGCAATACAGAGACTTCAGACCAAAGAAGTATGGAGAGATGCATGTTGGGAGTAACAAGAAGAGATTGAAAACACAATATATGGGTAAGATAACAAACAGATGTTACTGACCTCACTGAAAAAATTAAAAGAATGAACTGGAGCTGGGCTGGACATATTTCTAGAAGAGATGATAATAGATGGACAATTGAAATCTTAAACTGGGTTCCAAGAGATTGTAAAAAACCCAAAAAGAGACCACATGTGAGATGGACAGAGGAAAAAAAGGTGTGCAGGGGTGATATGGAGAAAAGAAGCTAAAGATTGGAGAAGATGGATTGAACTAGGAGAGACTTTCATCCTGCAGTGGATTGACAATGGTTGATGATGATGATAGAAATAATTATTTTAATTTTATGTTGATAGATAATTTGATCAATTGCTTATATGTATTCCAATATATATAATAAAAAATAGCTGGGTTTTTTTGTCAAATGAGGTTTTGTATGTCTGCTTTAATTTGTTTTGACCAAGCACAATTTTAATATGTTAAAAATTTATTTTTAAAATTTTGCTATTAGTAACTTTAAAACTAAGTTGCAAGCAAAATCAAACTGTCATCAGTGATAATCAAATACCATTGACTGAGACAGAACTTATGTATATACAGTGAGCTTTCCTAAAATGAAGAATTCTATTATGAACAAATCATATAAATAACATTTTTTTCATTAAATCCAAGAAAAATATTATAGTGAATACATATTTGCCATACAAATATAAGACTCAAGTTACTAATTTAATTTGCTTATCTATTTATTTATAATATTAGTAATAAAAATACAGTGCAGGGATGCACTATACTATATTTTCTTCCAAGTCCCTCTTGTGTACAATGTACATAACATATCATAGCTTGTCAACCTTGAATATAATTACACTATAAGTGTATAGTAGAGTACATTTCAATACATACATATATATATTAAGATTATAATACAAATATAAATTTTAAAAAATAATATAAATAAATTGAAAAAGCACATTTACCTATATATACAGTACTGTGGTTGTATTCAATTATTCACAATTCTGTTTCATAAAATTCAAATACCTGTTCAGAACATTTTTTTCCTCCAATACTTTTTAAAATTGTAATGACAACATAGCAGCAGCTTTATTATCAACAAAAGCAGATTTATTGGTTGTTTTAACATTTTGAGACTGTAATGGTTTTAGAATCTATGCAACCAATCTATTTAATACAGTAAATAGCTTGGAATTGTGTAATCTAGATTCTCAGATAAATTCTTTATAGAGAGTTTAGGCTTTCTGATGCAATATAAGACTAACAACTGGAACATTCTTATGATTCATACTACTGAACCATAGGTTTAAGGCTTTTTCCATTTTAACCAAAAAAAAAACATCCCTTACTTTAGCAACAACTAGTTGTTTCAAGGACCCAAGTGACAAGCCATGACTATGCTTCTTTTTATTTCTCTGATCAATGGTTCATTGTTTTTAAACATATGAAAGATTTCAGAAAATGATTTCTTATTTTTTCTTATTAAATTAATAATTCTTTATCCCCTCAATGAAAGTACTTTATGACTTTTTTTAGATTTATCTCTCATTGTGCTACAATTTGTTTTACTTATATTATGCTAGTATGAATTGTATATAAAACTTTAAAAAAAACACACAATAAAAAATTTGTACATGTGCTAATGATTCTACTTAAATCATGAAGATTGTTATATTTAGTAAAAAAATAAAAAATGGCTGCTATTAAAGCAAGATTTGTAAAATTTAAGCCATTGGTGTGTTTTTGCATGTTTATATTTTTGTTGTTTCTTTATATAATTTTTAGTTAACGTATAATTTGTAGTTGTGTAATTTCTTATAGCATAATTAGCAGTATATTGCATTTTTTAAAATTATTCTTCTGTATGTGTATAATAATTTTGGTCATATACCTGACAAGCAAAATTAGAAAGCTAATTAGCATTATTATACAACGAAAAAATCTAAACTAAAAAGCTATACTGCTAACAACTGCAAATGCTATGACAGATACAATTGGCTGACATAGAAAACTCATGTATAAGACATTTCAAAAGTTTTCTGAAATGAAACATTAGAAAATTGATTAATGCTATTAAAAACATAATAATTTCAAGTTAAACTCATAAAAGAAAAAGGTCATTTATTAGTACAAGTTTGTTTATGCTTTTAAAAGTTCGACTTTAGTCTTCACCACAAGACAGTAAAACCGATGGTATTATCAAATAAAAATAATTTCCAAATGAGAAACTAAAAAAATAGAGGGATTTTTCTTAGAATAAGTTTATTTAGGCTTTTGTAAGTTCAATTTTAATTTTCACCATGAAATATAAAAACAGAATTAAAAAGTAGCAGCAAAAAAAATATTTCCAAGTGACCAAATTTAATTTCTGAATATGATATGGCTAAAAAATGATTTATGAACTTTTTTTTTTCTCAAGTGTCATAGCATCAGCTGGGAAGCGAACGTGCTAATCCGGGACAACTGCTTGTAGCTGTCACTGACCTCTCGACCACCAATGCTTGACAATCTATGAACTTTTATTGGCAAATATTTGTTTATGAATTAATGTCTTCACATCTCTTAATCGCTCAATTTCATATCATGTGATAAAATGCACCATTCTTTTTTTGCATTTTTTATTTTACTTGAATTATTTAAGTTTCAGCTGACTTGAAGATTTCATCAGAGATTTGTAAATATTTTAAATATCATATCACACTTCATAATATGCCAACATCAACTACAATGCATGCTAATTTTATATTTAAAATGATTATAATTTTAAATAAACATACTTTTCATCCCATAAACAAAACAAATTTCAAATCTTAAACCATATATCTAAAAACAAATAAGTAATAAGTCATAATTATGTATTTAAACTCAGTTGTTCTAAAAATTACATTATTTAAAAAATTAATTAATTATTTCTTTATTTTATATGTGTATATAGCATTTAAATTTCTGAAATTTGTTTTGTTTGTATGAAAGAAAATATGTTTATTTACAATTACCATAACTTTAAATAGATATTTAATGTTAAAATATATTGTGATTGGTATTGATATATTATGAAACAACATAAAAATATAAAATATTCACAGCTTTCTGATGAAGGCTGCAAATCAGTTGAAATATAAAATTAAAATAAAATTAAAATTACTTTAAAAATTGTAAAAGAAAATGATGCATTTTATTGCATCACATAAATTTGTTTACATTTTCATTTTAGTTATATTTCAATTTTCACTAAAATCAAACTGAACAATAGTTATAGCAGTTAATTATATATATATTGATATTTTTTTATTTTCTTTTATATTGCTTCTGTTTAAATGTTTGCACTTACGTGGTAAGTTTTATTCTAGAATGAGAATCTACAACAGATTCCTATTATATATATATATATTCAATGTAAGCTCTAATGAACAGCTAATTTAATAAATGATCTTCTAAACCCATTCATGTTTATTGTACAGACCCTTCTATATACATATAAATTACAGAAAGACCATCATATTTTATGATAAAAATATTTTTTATAAATGTATATAGTCTCAAAGTTTTTAGACATATCTTATATAATGTGCATAGTTAATAATCAGAGTGGCTTTGTCACTATGTAATTTTTTAATAGTTTAGCAGATTGTATTACAAACATAATTTTTCAATATAATTGTTACAATAAGCAAATTTTCTCTAAATAAGTGACATTGTTTACAAATATCTCCCCATTTCTAATAAATTTCATTTTATATTTGTTCAAAGGTAATATTTGTAAAAAAGTATAATATAACAACTGAAAGTATTTGCTTCTGTTCTGAGCACTTGCATAAACTAAACATGACAAAAAATGCAAACATTTTTTGACATTTCTTTTTACAATTAAACGTGAAATTTTTTTTCATACAAATTACTGCACTTCAAAAGTAGTTCCATCATTAAATACATAAATTAGGGATATATGTATCAACTACATATCCACACTCATAATTAAAAATACAAAACATTCCTTTTCCACATCTCTTCTTAAATATTTGAAAAGCAGACACTCATCCCAAACCTGGAGCTTAATTGTAAATATAGGGATTTGAACTCAGTCTTTCAAGCACCCAACAACTATCCACACTATCTCATACAACTGATATACATGACCACACACATGTATAAAAGATAAATAATCACCAATATACATATTTCATGCTAAATCAGAACTCATCAGTTGGTCCAGATTATCATCTCCCACACATATATATATATATAATCAGTACTCAGTTTTATATTAAGATAGAAAATCTTCACACTTTAATGGACAGGCCTCAATCTACTCCAACCTCCAACTTTTAGGCTTGTCCATTAAAGTGTGAAGATTTGCTATCTTAATATAAAACTGAGTACTGATTATATATGTGTGGGAGATGATAATCTGGACCACGTGATGAGTGCTGGTTTGGCATGAAATACATATATTGGTAATTATTTATCTTTTTTACATGTGTGTGGTAATATATATCAGTTGTATGAGATAGTGTGGATAGTTGGTGGGTGCTTGAAAGGCTGAGTTTAAATGCCCTATATTTATCTCTTCTTAAGTATTTAAACAGTGAACCTTAAATAAACAATAAACAGCATTGCATAATGAAACTGTGATATATAATATATTAATATATACTACCCCCCTCCCAATGTAGATAAACAAAAAAATGCCAATAAACAAAAAGTAAAAACATTAAAATTCATAAATTTACTAAATTTTATGATATGGTAGGAGCCATTTTCTAATTCTGAGTATGTATTCAATCACGTTCATTAATATTGATAATTTGGCATACATTGAAAGCATATTCATTTTATTATCCCTTTTGAATAAGACCTGTACAGTATTTTATATAAACTTTGTAGTTTCTTTCTTAAGCAACAAACAAGTTACTGATTTAGTATCAACAGAAAAAAAATTTTTTTTATATTGCATTAGAAAGCTTAAAGTTTGAAAAGTTTATTTAAGAATCTAAAAAGACTAACAGCAAGTAGTGGTGATTGATTCTTAAATCAATATGGATTTAAAAACATCAAAATAATTTTTATAAATCAATCTGCTATTAATGTGATTGCTAATTTAAAAAAAAAAGTTATTGAAGAAGAAGGATATCATTCATAATATAAATAATTGCAATGAATATCTGCTATTTCACTATTAATTTTATTTCTGAATGTAATTAAATGAATATACAGTTAATATATGTGTAAATATGCATTCTCAATTTATATTCAATAAACTGCATTATTTTTTATTTATATAATTATATTAATTTATACATGCTTACAATACACATAGAAAAGTGTTATATATATATATATATAAAATTGTACTCAATGTTTCAACCTCCATACAGCTATCCAATCCATTTTATACAACTGATACACATGACCACATACATGTGAAAATGATAAATGATCTCCAAAATATGTATTTCATGCTGAACCAGCATTCATCATTTATCTTTTTCACATATATCTGGACATGGGTATCAGTTATATAAGATGAATTGGATAGCTGTGGGGAGGTTGTAAGTCTGAGTTCAAGTCCCTTATAATTATATTAATTCTAGTATAGACAATATATATTTAAATATTACATATATACACATGTTGAAGAATTCAGGGACAAAAGCAATTCAGAAAATAATATGTAATCAAAACTTATCAACAAAACAAGAACAATTATATGTGATGTACAGTAAAAATGAGGTTTGGAAAGAAATATATCAGATATCATGGTCCATTAATGAATACATTTAGAAACTATGAAGAGGTATTAGATAAATGACTTAATTCAGGCAAAAAAAATGGTTAAAAAAATCAATTTATTGTTCATTTTTTTATTCTTAATATGCTATCTAAACAAAAGACCTAAAGTTTTTAATACTCTAAAATTTTTAGCCTAACTAATCTATCTATCCACTTTTGCAAAGTAAATAATAGATTAAAACTATTGTTGATATTGCTTATTAACAAAATCACACATAAATAATCTCTCTTTTACACAATTACTGATCAAGAGTTACCATGGGCTAGCTTCTTTTTTATTTTTCAATGAACCAATTATAATATAAACTTAAAAAATGGCATCATTTTGGTAAATAAAAATTTGAACTAAATAAAGTTATTATTATACTATATATTTTCCTAATCATGGATTACATTCTTCTTTCTCATTTTTTAAAAAATTAATTGATAAATTATATAAAAAGAACAAAGTGGCTTTTTTTTTTTTAGAATTAATGTAAATTAAACAAAAGATTTTAATATTATATATTACATATAAAAAAGAGAGCCAGCTAAAATACCATCATTTTGACTTCAATTATATGCTAGGTAAAAGTTTTTAAGATTTAATGTAAATTAAATAAAAGATTTTAATATTATATATTAAACATGAGAAATATAGCTACCCTGAAATGCCATTTTGATTTTAATCACATGCTAATGAAAACTAAATGTAAATACAGTATTAAACCACACCCACCCCACTATATATCACATTCCAACATGAATTTATGTACAATAATCAAATTTTGTTTTGAGATATAAATACTATACCTCTGTACTTTAAAGTCTTTGTACTGATTCTTTTCCAAGTGTTTTTTATTAATACTTCATATAAATGTAATAATACGCTACCCTCTATTTCTTGCCCTCACTAAATGTCACATTGATAACATGAATTTATATACTGCAATCACATTTTCTTCATGATTTAAATACTATACCTCTGTAATTAAAAGCACATATTTTTTTCCAAAATTTTTTTTAATAACACTGTGGAATTGGTTGCTTTATCAAAATTTTTTAATGATTTAATGTAAATTAAACAAAATATTTTAATATTATATAAATAAGTTTCTGAATTTTAATAAAGCTAAATTAAAATTTACCATTTTTAAATATATGTTATATTTGATAGCTTTACGACTTGAAATATATCTTTACTGGAGCACCCTCTGAATAAAAAAATAATTTTTTTTTATAGTTGGTCAATTGTAAAAAAATTTTCAGCTTAATTAATAGTTATACCATTTAATAATGTCAAAACTCAACCATGTAAAGACCTGTGATTTTTTTTAATTAGTTGCTCTAACAAAATTTTTTAGATATTTAATGTAATTTACACAAAACATTATATTATATAAATTTCCTAATTTTAATAAAACTAAATTAAAATTTATACTTTTTACTGGAGTGCACTCTGAATTAATAGTTACAGTTTATTAATTGCCAAATATGTTGTTCATGGGAACTATATTAGGAAATTGACAGATGATGAAAGAATGGAGTACCTTAATGTCAAATTATGAATAGGCATTTGTGGCTGTTTATGCAGCTGACTGGGATGGAATATAAAAACACTGATCATTTTTGTAATTTTTTTGTTATTAAATATATTTATATTTTTTTATTGGTTGCTTTGACAGCTTTTTTTAAAGACTTAATGTAAATATGTTTTTTTTTTTTATTAAACATTGCTAATTTATAAAAGTTTGTTAACATTGTTAAGTATGTTGTTATCAGAACTATATTAGGGGATTGACAGACCATAAAAGCAGGGAGAGCTTTAACATCAAATTACAAATAGGGGTTTGTGGCTGTTTGATGGGAACCTTTACTGCAAAATATATACCATATCATTATAGTTAAGAGCACCCATACTGATTTTTCCCCCAGCATTTTTTATTTAATATCATTGGAAAAACATTCATTTACCAATCAGACAACACTAAAAAATGTAGATTTTATATATGAGAAAGCAGAAACTGGAAAATCATTCTATGTTTGCATAGATTTTATATCAGTATTAATATTTTTTTTTACCTATTACAGGACAAAAATAATATTGATTAATAAGAGTCTAATACGAAAAGTTTTAACAACACTTATTAAATAACATAATAATAACATATTAAAGAAGCTAAGTAAAAAATATAATAAATAGATATATATTCCCTGAAAACTGGATCCTGTATACATTAAAATTCTCTAATAATCAAAAAATGGTAGTGTTATATCATATCTTCTGTAAGATGTAAATTAGAAGAATTTGAAAATCAACAAATAAGATACGTATGTATATTAATGAAATATCATGATTAAAAATAAGTATTTATATAAATAAGACACGAGAAGAGTCTAAAGATGTAAATATCACATCACAAAACTTAAAAATTGCTATAATAGAATGATTAATAAAATAACACAAGCAAGGAATAATTGCATTATGGCTTAATTTACTTCTTTGAAACACGAAAGATAAATAAAAAAAAAAATGTTATATGGAGATGAAATATGCAAAACAATAAAAAGCCAGTTTTACATATGAGATTTTTATGAATTAAATCATGTCAGAAGGAATAAAAGAAATTATTAATATTGAATGCAGTGTTAATATTACATAGAAAATGCAACTTGTATGATGTGGTTACATTCAGAATATATCAGATGATGGTGGAGAAACAAGTTATTAAAATGAACACAAAAAATAATATAATAAGAAATACTGAAACACTGTATGATTTTATATGTAAATGCACTTGCTTGTTTTAAGTCAGTAACATATATTTTAGTGGTCTCAATTATCAACCAATATAGGCAGTTTTGAACTTGTTTTAATTGCCTATATTACATTGGTACACATAATTGTTCATAAAAATCTTAAAGATATTAAATATGTATATGCAATTAAAAACATACTCTTTATCAGTAGACAAATTTATTAATCAAAAATAAATTAGATTAAAGAAAAGAAAATGGAATGCAGACATCATGATAATACAGGAAAATTAGAAGAATATAATAGTATTGGATATATATTTACTATCATACAGAATTTTATTAAAATTATCAGAATACCCTTTTATGTATAAAAAATTAAATAAATAAGAATGACATATCAAACTTGCAAAATGAAAAATATCAAAATTGAGCAAAACCAAAGTTTACAAACTGCATAGACAGTCATTTATTTAATAAAGAGTAGTGAATAATAAATATTTCTAGAAGACTAATAAACTAAGAAAAGTGCAAAGTTTCAATGAAGTTTGTTTGCCTAAAGACAGGTTGAAAAATTTGTCAGGAGTGGACTTTATTCAATAGAAACATTCAATTATCTGCTGGTACTATTTTCCCACTGTCTGCACCTGATTATTTATTTTAGAACTATTAGATTGCATACCAATATTCAAAATGATAATATATTTCTTAAAAGTGTGTGCATATATATATAGGCATGTCTTGGGGGAAAAAATCCATATCTCAAGGAAACTTAGATTTTAAAAAAAAATTACCTTGAATAACATAAAATTACAATTTCCAATTTTCTAAAGATTTTTCAAATCGCACCCTTACTTGAACAAAATATATAAATGTAGAAAATAACAAAACATTGTAAACTATTATTAAACTGCACAAAGATTTTTTCTGAACAAACAAAAGCATAAAATATTAAAGAATACTAAAAAAAAAAATCAATACATTTAAAATGCAAACATTAAAATGCATCAGTTTGCTTTTGAATTTAAAATAGTTTGTCATTTTTATTTTTAAAAAAAAAAATTAAATAAAAGACCATTTATAAGTGTGATTTTGCATTTGCAGTAAAATCTATTAAAATCAATAAAATATTTGAAAATAATCTGGATATATATATATATAAGAGGGATAAAAGTCGTAATTCTTTGCATTAACAAATCAGCCAAATGATCACTGGATCAGAAAACAATTTCATTAAAAAAAGAAAGGACATGTATATTACATGGTATTTGTACATATGTGAAAATATTTCATAAGATAAATGAAAATAAATTATTATTTGATATATATTGAATTAATTTCATTATTGCATACTATAAATGTTAGCAGTTTCTCAAATCAAAAAATTAAATCATACTTATTATTAGTAAATATCAATTTCTGTTTATTCATAAAAATTTTAACATAGTACAGGTAAATAGTTTATCATTGCTTCTTCCCTGCACTCTTTAATTAAAACAATATTTTCTTTATTGACACAACTGCAATCAACTATTATTAATATCATCAATCAATATCCTGCTGCCCAATAATAAAGCATTAGGAGAAAAATAATTAGAAGAATTCGTTGCAAAATAGAATTGTATAATTTTGTAAATAAAATTTTCTGCAATATTATAAAAGTACTTACATTTTTAATTGTTTCATGAATTTCATTCTAAATTTGATATGGTATGTCAAAAGTGATTTATAAAATCCTATTTGTTAATTAATGTAATGGTAAATTGATAAAAGAAAATACTTTATCTTCTTAATGGGATTCTATTGTTAAGTGATTTTTAAGATACTATACTTCGAAAAGTAAATACAGTGGACACATAAGCAATAAGTAAAAAAGAGAAAAATATTTATGAGCTAATCAAATGACAGTTGGTAAGATTTATGATTTCCTTCTTTGTTTCATTTAGGATTTAAAATGGCAAAATATCTTTTACAAACCAATATTTGGGATACTTGGCTATGCACTAGCTATTTAAAAGAAAAATCTTAACTTTGCTTATAACATTAAAAAAGTCTAAGATGTATTTAAATTTGAATTCTAGTTCATGAATATAATAAGTGGATGTGCTAATTTCTGCAGCACAAGCATGATTTTGGCTAAGCAGGAAAAAAAAGGTGATGAGAGATTGAGACTGTCATATAAATTTTCTTTTAAGTGGAAGTAATTTCCTTCTTTTAATTAACAAGCCTTCTTAATCTTAAATATGTATGAAATCATTTTCAGATTGAAATAACTTGCTATAGTGTTATTCACTAATAATAAATGCAAAAAAATATTTGAAATAATTACCACACATTAATACAAACAGTCTATAATAAATTATTTTAAATTATCATTAGAGTCAACTGCAAGATTAATTGAAATTCAAATTATATGTGAATGAGAATATTATAAAAATTGCTAAATCTCCACAAATTATTATGAGAAAAAGAGTTATCCAAAATCTATATGAACAATATATTATTTATGTAACAAGTTTTAAAAGGCTTAATATATAATTAAAAAGCAGTCATATTAATATTTAACTGAGGTTTAAAGTGTATGTCTATGTTAGAGAAAATCTTTAGTTTAATAACTGATTAGTAATAATCATTAACCTATTTATCTGAAGTAGATAGTATCAAAGTTGTAAATGCATTAATGTTTGGCTCTTGTAAATCAAACTATAATAATTAGAAGAAGAATGTGATTCCTATAATCTAAAATTGAAAATAAGAATTGTATAAAACAAATGATCTTTTCTAAATAGTTCTAAGTATTATCCATCTCAAAGAATTAAAAAGATTTTATAAATATTATGAATAATTCTTTGTATATATGTTATTTGCAATATTAATACTTTAAAATGTTCATTTCTAATTATCACTTCAATTAACTTTTTTTTTCTTTTTTCACATGTAGATTCTAAACATTCAAAGCAGATACATTATAAATCTTACATAATGAGCATACCAATAGCTCTTAACAAGCTTTTCAAAATATCCCTAATCTCAGATCAGTTTCTAGCTTTTGACTTTCCTCAGTGAGGCACTAGGATATTCAATCATTAAATTTAAAATACCAGGCCAAGCTCAGCATTTTATCTAATGGTTAACTTTTCAGACATCCATATGTCTTCAAATCCATCTATCTAACTTAAATAGCCATATGGAGCTGACATAAAATTTAGATATATAATAATTTATGCAGTAATATTTAGATAATTATAATTGACAGGATAAGCTTAACATATATTAATCTAATTAAATCAAAGTATTCTATTGGTTTTTAGCAACTTTTTTATATAATTAAATTATAACATCTCAAAGATCAAACAATTTAAAATCAAACTATCTGTAGGAATCTCTTTTACTCTCTTATTGATCATGCTAAATAAGCAAGCAGAATAATTAAAACTTAAGAGACTGTTATGATTTATACAAATATCATTACAGTAAATATAATAATATATTAGTCATAATTTGACTGACAAAAAATTTAATAAAATATTTATATGCATTATTTATTAACAAAACTATTATCTTTCAATAAATACATAATGATTTTGTATTGATTATTAACTATTCTTTATAATTAAAAAGAATTAATTTTTTTTTAATTTTAGATATAGACTTTAAATAAAATGAAGTTCAAATGTATTTATACAATAGACCTTACAGTATTTTCTACTCATATTATTTGTTATATTTCTAAAAATTATAATTAATGCACATTAAATTTCAAACATACAATCATAAACACGGGGAAAATTATGCTAATTAGCATTGGTCTAACTGAAAAGATACAATTGAAATGATATGCATCTTAAAGTCATTAACATAAGTAGATATTAAT